>CARXXK010000003.1:53816210-54077495 GCA_949089665.1 Macrosiphum euphorbiae
ATTTCTATTTGTGGTGATATAATTAAGTCAAAAATAGTCCAAAGAGTTAATGCTGCCGAGTGCTTTTCTGTGTTAGCGGACGAAACTATATAGACATTGGAAGAATTGAGCAAATGCCTGTATGTTAGAGTTATTTTGACTAAGGTGATAAAAAAATTCGTGAAGACTTTCTAGAATTTACACCTGCTGTTGACCTTGCTGGAAAAGGACTAGCAACCTTAATAATAAAAAGTTTGCAAAATAACAGCATTAATTGCCAGTTTCTAGTTGGTCAAGGTTACGACGGTGCCTCTGCCATGAGTGGTTATTTACATGGTGCTCAAGAATTTATAAAAAAAAAGGTTTTCCCATGGCTTTTCATGTACACTGCAATGCTCATTTGCTCAATCTTGTGTTGGCAAACGCCAGCTCATTGCCTTCAGTAAGAAACTGTATTAGCACCATTCAAACTGTCGGAACTTTTTTTCGCTCTTCTGCTTAACGTAGTGAAATATTGAGAATAACTATAATCGAAACACTTCCACAGACAAGATGACGCGGACACGATGATTGCTTCAAGGTTGATCGTGGTCCGGTCGAAGTGTTTGGTTAGGATTGAGGTGATGAAAAAAACACAACACAAACACTTTAAGAATGTCACAAATTATGTATTATAATATTGCGACCAAAATATAATAATACATGACGTGCCGCTCGGGCAGATGAGTTTAACGTCGGACGATATGTTATCGGTCCGACGGTCCGATGGCGGATCTCGAATCGCCTTTTCCGCCGACCGTTGTCACGCGACACAGTCCCCCCGTCCCGCCTTGCCGTTACCGGCTCGGTGGGAGAGTCAACCCGGTCGCTCTGCTTGCATCCCGTGGTGGTGGTTGGAGATAAGATAGACTGGTCGCTATAGTGCTTGTACATTGTACTTGCTACTAACGCGGGCCGCGTCAAAGACATAGCACATTAATGGCATTATGTGAAACAAGCTGGGCTTACAAGCCTGAAAGTGTCCTGCGGTTCAAAAAACTATATCGAATCATTCATTTTGCTTTAGAAAAATTCGAATCTTCAATAAAGAAACAGCTCAAAAGTCTCGTCAGTTATTAAGTACAATTTAAGACGCTAAATTTGTTATACCTCCCATAATAATTGAAAATATTTTTTCTATACGTTGACGTTGTGTAAACAGTTACAGACAACAAACACTGATTTAGTTGAAGCATATTATGTAATCATGTAGATAATGTGTTAGTAATTTTGGACGAAATGAGAGAAAAAAGCAATAAACATTTTTCAGACATGTTTTCTGTTGCTACGATCATGTTGAATAAAAATAAAGAAGAAATAGATTTTCCTCGTATTGCTAAAAGACAAACACACCGTAATAATGTGCCCGCTAATAGCTTTGAAGATTATTACAAGCTTAATATATTTTTGCCATTTCTTGACCATTTAAGAATACAGCTTTCTGATAGATTTCAGAAACATAAATCTTTAATAAGTTCATTACAACAAATTATTCCAAGTAAATGTATATATTCCACATTTCCACTAGTGAAGAAATAAACGACTGTGTACAGTTTTATTCCCACATATTGACAGAACCTACTGTTTTCAAAGCTGAATTTTCAATATGGAAATCAAAGTGGCTTAAAGAAGAGTCACGCCCTAATACAGCAATTTCAGGGCTTGAAAATTGTAACATACTTTTGTTTCCAAACATATGGATACTTTTGAAATTCTTAGAAATTATACCTATGTCAACAGCGACACCAGAAAGAACATTTTCTTCTTTAAAAAGATTGAAAACGTATCTTAGGAACTCGACTGGTGAAACTCGTCTCAAAGGATTAGCATCAATGTCAATTCACAGGGAAATAAATGTTGACCCAGAAGAGGTGCTAAATCGGTTTGTAAAACATTCCAGGAAAATGATGTTGCTTTAAAATCAAACTCTGGTTTGTTGTACATTAAATACATTTTTTTTTTGTTAAATAAATACAGTATAAATAAAAATACAGCTGATGTATTTTGAATAATAATTAATACCTAAAGTAAATTTGTATTTGTATTGGTATCTATAACAATTATAATATTATATGGTTATATTTAATTCAAATTCTTGAAAACGATGTTATAGTTTTATATTAAAATTAACCCCCCAAAATGAATGCTGAATACGGCCATGTAATATAGTAGTATATATTGCATGTAATATACCTACACAATTTAACCTACCTATATATATAGGTGTAGGTACCTGACTTATAATATCTTGGTAGTTAATGACGAAATAATATTTGATAATTTATTATAATGAATTTACAGGTAAGTTTATGCATTGTTTTTGGCATATATTAATTCAATCTACTCAGTTTTTTCTTTATTTTAACTTTAAATTTTGGTTCTTTGGGATTTTGATCGGATTTTTTTTTTTTTAAATATATGACTATAATAGTATTCTGTATTATATATGTGAAAAACACACAGCTTTTTTTATACATCAACCAAATGATAACATTTCAGATTATATAATATAATGGAACCCCATTATCATTTGGCAATTTATGACATTTATTGCAGTTTGGAATAAACCATGTAAAAGGTTCAAAGTGTATAAAAATATTATACCTACACTGACAGATAGTACACATAAAAGTGATAAAACGAATATAATATTTTTTTTTCTTTTATCGGGGTGATATAATAAATAATAATATATAATAGGTATTGGTTTTATACGGCGGGGCATATAATATAATATTGTATATTTTTTGATCGTTAATAGCAAATAACTAAGCATCAAAAGTATTTTCGAGGGTAACAAAAATGGGTTTCGATGTTCAATAACCGTTTTAATAGTATTACATGTACGAGGAAATCGTTTAATATCAAAGGTGAAATACAGACTTATATAAGTACAGTACCTACGATATGTCCTTTAGAATTTTCGCTCGGATGGTCCGAATTCTAATAAACGCAGCATTTCTCAACGGGCGGTCGCTCTTGTCCAAATCTATAGGTAACAAAAAGAAAAAGCATATATAATACATAAACATTCTTCAATACGCGGCGAGACTGGACGATATAAAAATTTAACTATATAGTATAATACACTATAGGTATACATATACGATAGCCGATATAGGTACCTCATCGTACCTATATATATACATCACATAACGTGTATAAATACTTATAGGTAATAATGCGGTACAGGCTGGTCATTTAATATCATAAAAGAAAAGATATAAAATTGGATAAGAATCGATTATAATAAAATATTTTTTCCACGTATTACATTACATTTATAGAGTATAGGTACCTATTACATTATTATGTTTTATTTTAACGACATTTGTCGTTTAAATCCTGTTCACGAACCGCCAATAAATTGTATTGCTATTCGAATACAGGCATGCCTAAATACATTTAATAAAAAAAATTGTAAATGTAAACATTTTATATTAATTCTGATGAGTCTCGCCAGTGATGCAGTATTGAGTTTTATTATTTAATTGATAATTATTATTATTATTATTGCTTAGTAATTTCCACTAAATACTTTCTTTTTACGGTAACCTAACTTAACTTTCAAACGTATATGCAGGTTGTTGGATTTTAAAAATATATTGTAGCAAAGGTACTTAGGTACCGATATTTTTGGTCTTGACATCGAATGACCCTATTATGTCTATTACAATATCAATGGCGTAGCGCACAAGTGTGATAAGTGACATTTTTTGAAAAATGAGTTAAGTGCATAATCAATTTAATCATACAATTCTGCACATTATGCCCAAACGTTGTAAGTGAATAGTTCATTATTTACTCCGATATAGATGTCGTACAGTTCATTACATTTTTGAATTTGTTATAACATCTCAAACTTAAAAATCGTTCTCCTGAACAATTACGAAAATGTCACTTATCACACTTGTGCGCTACGCCATCGATATATGCCTATATTATTTTCTTCTGACCTATATTACAGTCGAACATTGTTAACTCGAATTTCTTTAATTCGGAATCGTTCAAACCTTAAAACTTTTCTTTAGGTCCTTAGAATTTCATAAAATTGTATATTATCCTTGGATAACTCGAATTCTTGAGCATCTCAAACTTTCTGGCCGCGGTCATCCCATCAACTTTGAGTTAACCACGCTCGACTGTATTTTTTAAAAATATCTTCTTTTTAATGCGTATAAAATATAAATAATAATAATAATAATAAAATATTAGTGAATACTTTCTCAATAATTATTAATGGTCTACAGTCTACACTCTACACCGTGGACAAGTCTTTATATTAAAAAATAGGGATCTATACTAATAATAAGATTTTATACTATTTAATATAGTCGTCCATTTATATATTATAATAATTAATATTACATACATATACGAGAAAAGTGTACACCGACCGGTTAATCCAACTATCCAAGGGATTTTTGATTTTTAAATGGATGTTTTTGAAAATCGGTGTGATTTAAATTTTTATTTTTCCAACAGTCATACAAATAATCATAAGGTAGTTGAAAAAACAAAAATTAAAACCTCAATAATATACAATATAATTTAATTTGAAATTTTAATAATGAAGAATTTTCATCTCTAGGATGCAAAGTTAATAAATTATTATTAGCTTCACTCGCTATACGGACAAGTAACGTTTAATGAGGGTCAATGAACGATTTTCAAAAACATACGTTTAAATTTCGTAAAACATGAAAATCGGAAATCCCTTGGTCGTGGGTTGGTAAAAACTTTGCTCGTATACGTAAGTAATATTATAATATGAAAATGGATGACATAGAAATATTATAATACAATAATAGTTAAAAATATTTAGAGCTATATTTTATATTTCTCTAATCGTTTACTTGGACAAAGGTTTATCTGAGAGCTCTATCATTAAGATATTTTCACTATTATACCATTATATTGTATTACGTATCATACTATTTAATATATTAAATATTAATTATTATTCTACTAAATATTTGATTGTCAATTACTATAAAATCACTTAGATACATATAGGTATACTAAGATATTTTTGACAAGTTAAATGTCCACACTCCAAGCTATATAATTTACTATTAAAATAATTAATAGTCAATATAAACAATATTGTCGTATTTGTAATTGATCTATGTATAGGTACCACTACATCCATATATTAACATTTAAAAGGCATAGGTAATGGATAATATAATATCGTAGGTATATGATATAATGTGTACTGTGTAGGTACCTATTTATAATGTTGAAGTGAAATGAAATAAATTAATTAATTATTGCTATATGATTTTTTTATTATGACAACTTTTTACTAAATTATTAGTTGTTAACAGTGTTAGTTTAGTTTTTTTCGCTGGTAGCAAGGTAGGTATAATATAATTAATTACGTTTATTATGAATTTCATAATCATATTGTATTTGTATATCATTCAGTAATAAGTAATAACATGTTTCATACTTATACATGAATAATTTATTACAATATATATTCAATCATCTGTGTCATAAACCACTCATATTATTATACGAAGGACAAAACATATCTACAAATAATATTATATTCTATTTGGTAAAACCAACAGGTATAAACACTTAGGTACATCATAACAGGCAATTACCTATGAATTACTTATCTGCAGGAAATAATAATATGGATATATAAACCTATGTTAGGTAAAAGTTATTTTATAAACATCAGAGTCGGTTATTTTCAACTCTAATATTCATATACATATATGATTTATTGTGTAACATACTAGGATAAAACATTTTTTATAAGCAAACTCGCCCTTAAACCTATTATTGCATAAATTTATTTTTTTTATTCCAAATAAATTGTATACCATTTAATACCAATGGTTATACAACTGTCATAATATTATATTATGTTAGGTATAGGTATGTATTAAATGTAACAAATTAGTATGTATCAAATTCCCTTAAGAGGACGCTACACCCGCATGTGTTGTCTCCGTCTTACAAACGCGTAACATAGCAAATTACGTCCACGGAAAACAAACGAATCGGCATCAAAAAGTGGTTTTAGAGTAAAAATACCTATAATAAAACTTAAAGAGAACAATATTTTGGAGGGAACCTCATCGGCGTTTTTAAAAATATTAACTATTAAAAAAGTTGTGGTTATTTAAAAAAAAGAGTTTTTGTGCCTTCAATATCTAGCTGTGTATTTAGATTAATACAAAACCCCGATGAGGTTCCCTCCTAAATATTGTTCTCTTTAAGTTTTATTATAGGTATTTTTACTCTAAAACCACTTTTTGATGCCGATTCGTTTGTTTTCCGTGGACGTAATTTGCTATGTTACGCGTTTGTAAGACGGAGACAACACATGCGGGTGTGGCGTCCTCTTAAAAGTTTTTGATAAAATAAGTATATATTAATTATATCTGAAACAGTAACATGCAGCTTATTATATTCATTTAAAAACCAACCAAACTTAAAGTATGGCATAGAATTAATGTTTCGATGAAACACAAAATTATTATTAAAAGGACTTATAATTTGTTGTACTTCCTAAGCTTTTTAGTGTGCTTATAGTGAATCCGTGGGAAATGAGGAAATTATTATTTTTATGCTTATTTCCTGTATTCACTATTCCGAAAATTATTTTATCGACCATCTATTAGATTTAATTATATTAGGTACCTGGATAAATAACGAAATAAATTCAATGACGAAACACCATCGAATAGTATATGAGATATAAGTATATGAGATATAAGTATATAAGTATATTGTATATTATTTTATCAACCATCTATTAGTTTTAATTATATTACCTAGAGAAATAACGAAACACGATCGAAGGATATAAAATATATTATTTTATATTGGTACTCCAGTAGGTTATAGATACCTATATATACAAGCGAGTCAATACCACACGTTTTATGGAGGTATAAGACATATTCACATTTTATAATTAAACATGTAACTAATATATTTCAACAGTATCGTAGTTTAATATTTATCACTTATTAATTATTATATTATAACTATTTATACGCTATTGACCTGCGTCGTAGACAAATACTGTGTTACCGCAGTAAACGCATGTTGACAACATGTCGTCGATGCAATGTTCTCCGAGTAACTATACCTAAACCGGCTAAACCAACTACCAATTTAATAATAATCAATATGAATATAGATAAATCTGCCACAACAATGTCAACTTAAAAACTTGCCTTAATAAATAACACAGTTACTATTTAGTTTCTACTCCTGTAAAATGTAATAAAAAAAAATTAATTTAATAGGTTTAAGGTTTATTACCGTAGCACATAGGTATACCTATACAACCTATATAATACAACTAAAATGTTTTCATTAAAAAAAAAGCAAACTAGTCAAAAAAGCTTAAGAACAGTATAGTATTTATTAAACACTATGAACAATAGCGAAATATAGTTGGAAAATTTCAAATTTGATATAAAATACTTTCTGATTTTTTGCTATTAAATCATAGGTACCTAATAAAAGCTTTAAAATTCTATTTACTGAAAACTTATACGTTTTTCAGTTTTTGAGATACTACTCTCTTTTTGTACATATATTATAGCCATATAGATACTGACGCTATGCGATTGCGACAAAATATTTAAACAATTAAATAACAATTATCTGGCAATGGCCCAGATGCCGAGGTTTATGTTAGTAATAATACCTACTATATAATAATTATTTTGATAATAGTTTAATCATATAAAATACCTAATTAAAATGTAATAGTCTATTCTGTCGTCTATTGATGAGTGCCAGAGAATACACATAATTATGTACTCGAAAAGAATGCAGAAAATAATAAGGTTCTAAAACTCTGTTAAAATAACGTTGTAATAATATATTTATAAGTTCAATCCTTTCGATAGGCGGAACAAAATACCGTCAAAAATGAGTTGTACCCAAAGTCGTTATGAATTAAATATATTGTAATAATTTGTTTAGAAGTCACCTATAATAATATCTTCTCTGTGTGCATTTACAAGCAGAGAATAGGAGTAGGCGTCGAGAGAATTAAGATAATATCGCTTACTACAAACTATTTATATGTTAATTTATTTAAATTGTGTATGCACAGACATTTTACTTACCTTTATATGTATGTTTATAATAGTTATAATAGAATAACAAAAACGTAACAGTTTCCGGTCGAATTGTTGGTGTTATTATTAATATATAGTATGGTATACAATAGGTATTTGTATATCTCTATTATTTTCAAATCATATTAAACGCATTATTCAAAATATAAATCAATATTGCATCTATTATTGATTTAAAATACCAATAATAATTAATACGATTATGTTTATATTGTTAATTGCGAAATAAAATTCTTAGATATAAGTTAACGACCTTATTAACTAATAAGTAGCTGGTATGAATAACAGTAAGCGAGTTCATAACTTATTTGTCGCTATTATACAGATATGCTCGGGGTTATTTAAACAATTAACACTATCATTATATTAAAATGAAATATTGTATTTAAACATTTTTTTACATTATCTTAAATAAATATGTTTAACAATTATATATATTTTACAATATACTAGATATAAATTATCTACATACTTATTAACACGTTGATGAAGTCACTTCCAATTAATCCTGCCTTATCCTAAAATCTTAAACTAAGTCATATTATGGTTTCAGATGCTTAAGACGTCTTATTTCCTTGAAGTTGTCTAATGGATGGCCAATTGATTTACATGGTGACCTATAGCCTCGTCTAGTGTTTGAGAGCAAACCTTTGGATTCCGTCTGCTATTGTAGGCAACATCATATCACGTTGAATTGTGTTGATTCTTTTGAACCGGTATAGGCAGTGATATTGTCCTAAGGGCGATGTTTTGACAGCATTGTATTACACCGATGTTAGACTTACTGGCACAACCCCACAGTAAATGCCATAAATCCAGATTGGTTTTATGGTAGCTATACCTACATACAGTAGACGTTGGTCTTCGATGGTTAACTCGGAGTGGGGTCCGACTAACCGCAATAAAGTTTTCGCATTTTTCTATTTAATCTGAATTTTATTCTGACGGTGTTTTCAGTTTAGACGTGAGTCAAAGTGCATTCCAAGATATTTAGCTGAGTCTTTTTGTGGGATCAGTGATTGATTCAGGACTATTTGGATGTTTTCGGTTTTGCGTAACGTATAGTTAACGTGTACCGATTTATCGCCATTGATTTTAATTTTTCTCGTACAGGTAAAGATGATGTTGTCGAATGATTTCTGTAAGTTATCAGTTGCAATGAGCTGACTCTTACATTTAAATATAAAGCCATAATAAAAAATTAAAAAAAAAATAATATAATAATAATCTTAAATCATTAATAAGCAACTATTGTTATAGTTATTTTTTAAGTTTTTGAATGACTGCAACATGCATTTTGGATGTATAGTGAGTGTAGATAGGTAGATGGATTTTAATGGATCACCTCGTCTAATAAAAAGTAGGCACTTATGAGTTTTAGTTATGAATTTATAATAGCTGGTACTTATATAAGTAGGTATATATTTAACGTTCCGGATACCAACGTAAAATGTCAATCCGGTCATGTTTAATTATGTCTGCAGTAACAAATTTAATAAACAGTTTTACAAATATACCCAAACCAAAAACATATTAATTTTTAATTGATATTATACAACTTATTCTTGACATTTATAATACAATACTATTAATCATTATAATTATAAAGATAATTATGCTGCAATAGTTTTAAATAATTAAAAAATAATCTAATATGACACGGATATCCAAAATTAGTAACAATCATATATATAGTATAACAGTGATGCAGAATAAATGTATAATATATAATATTATAATATCGATAGAGAAAGAGAAAGTGAGATCATGGACTAATAGGGTGATTCAAAAAGCATAATCACTCATTTCTTCTTCTTAAATAATGCTGCAACTATTCAACATTTTATTTTTGGAATTTTCGAATTAACTTAAATATCATATTTTAAAATTCTTGAAATTTTTTTGTATTACTTTTTTTAAGAGTGCCTATTTGGAGATACAAACTTTTGTTTTTAAAATTACAATCCCCCCCCCCTTTTACTGTAAATTATTTAGCGGAAATAAATCAAAATTTGTACGAGTAGTTTTTGAGTTATTTAACCTTATAATAATAGCTATGCAGTTCCTTTGTCAAATGGTAACGTTAAAAATCTAAAATCTGTACAAAAATTTCTTAAAAATGGAAAAAAATGCAAAATATTATGATTGCCACCGCGGTCTCCCCTACCTACTAAGGATAATAATACTAATAGGTCTATGATAATGATTTACCTATATAATAATATACTTAATATAAGTTAGTAAATTATCAATGATTTGGTTCTAATATACAATATATTCGGTCTATATACCTATATATGATATCATGCTGCAGAAGATGCGTGTATTATAATAAATTGATCTATAGGTAATACACCCGGTCTACCAGTAGTGTACTCGTGTACATACACATATATTTATAACAAATTGTACAATATAAATAGTATGATAAATAATAAACGTAGACCATAGTTGAAATTAATAAGGCTATATGATACCTATATACGTAATGTGTAAACTATAATTTGAACATTTTATAATCGTGCTCATATCATAATGGCATAGAGTTTTTATCTATACCTATGATTATTTATATTAGGTATATATAACGAACATTCAAACATCAGACTCCCAAAAAATTATTATATATTATAATATTCACTCACCCAAACGGATATTATCTCTTAAAATATCTAATATAACTGTATCTAATATTTTTCTAATATAACTGTATGGTATTTTATATAATAACTAGCTGATCCCGTGCACTTCGTCGCCCGTTAAATGGATCAACTCAATACTACCTACTCAAACTTTGTTCAATTCATTAACGTGTATGGTGTTCAAAATTTATCTTATCTTTCCCGTTGCCCTGAATAAAAATTCTGAATCGCGGCAGTACATTATCAGGTAGGCAATCTACCTGCGGTAGATCGCGGACCCCGTGCTGTTTGTACGGAAGTGTATGATTTAACTCTAAAGTATCAAAGTTATACCAAGTTTATTTTGATGTAATACTGTGGATTAATATAATAAATTTGGTTGCTCGTAAAAAATCGCAACTCTTAAAAAAATTATGATTGTTGAACTCCTTTTGGGTGTAATTTTCTGCGGTAAGTGCAACTCTGCCACCCTGGTAAGCATTGTTCAATAATTCGATTTGATGCAAGCTTGTACCTGATCTGCCCGAATAACCAATGGCAACCAATAAATAAATGCTAATTTCTAATGTAGACTGTAACCAATGGCAACTATAAATAAATAAAAATAAAATTTCCAATTTCTATCGTGAATCTCAATGTCCCTGTTTCAGCACCTATTTAAAATGCGAATTTTGGCAAATCCTTTCTTAGCGCACGTCTATATTATAATAGCTATCCGTATGCCAAATTTCAGCCAGATCCGTCCAATGGTTTGAGCTGTGCGTTGATAGCAGTCAATCAGCTTACTGTTTTTTATATACAGATATGGTTGCCATGGTAATATGGACCCACACACACACACACACACACACTGACTTACATTCATTTTTATATATATAGATTGATATGAAATCTTGGTAACCTTAGTAACCATGGCAACCTTGGTAACCATGGTAACATGGACACACAGACACACAGACACACTGACACACTGACATACATTCATTTTTATATATATATATAGCCAATATAGGTAATTAATAAGTTTGTTCTCGATCAATAATACTTTTCGAGAATTTTATACACTCCTAAATTATATCGGTCAATATATAAATCACGATTATTGTAAATTTTTAAAATAGATCATATTATTATTTACAATGTATATATAGATATATATATATATATTTAAATATATATATGACTGCCGTATCCTTTTTTTCTTTTATTATATTGCTCACAGGAGGTTAAAACAATAATCATAAGTATTATTATATATTTTATAAGTTGTTCGGTGTTCCTATTATATGTAGTTACTATTATAGCTATAATAGCTATACCTATATATACCTTTCTATATAGGTACTTATGAGATGTCTATATAGTCTATAAAATTATGGTATATAGCTATATATAGCAGTATAGTATATAGGTATAACCGTATACGGATATATACGCCATTGAAATCACCCATAATATATATCTACAGGTTCGGAGGTTCTTAAGCTAATAATATTAAAACTTAAAAATATAAAATTAAACATACCAGCTATCTATATATACATATATATGACATTCATGGCAATACATATTAAATAATACCTACTATTACTAGCTGATCCCGATCACTTCGTTGCCATTAAAAAAAAATTGTGGTTGTTAAACTCGAGTTATCAGCGTATCAGCCTCCCCCGTAAGCAATCCGCGATTACGTCGGATAGCAGACAATGTGCGGAAATTCGATTTGATGCATTATGCTTTCACCTGATCTGCCCTATTAACCAATGGCAACCAAATAATAAAAACCTATGTCCTATAAACTATAAGTTAAGGGGACGTTAAAGTCACATTTGTTGTATCCGTCTTACAATAGTGCGTAACATATAGCAAATTGTACGCTTAGCAGAACACGTTTTTCTCCCTTTAGTTTAAAAATTAGAGCTAATTATTACCACTTATAAAATTTAAAGCTAAGATTATTATCTAGACAATGGCATAGGCTTTTTATTATAATTTAATTTTAAAGCGAATACCTATGTGTATTTTAAAATTATAAACTGTTTGTACATCTTAAAATACTCATAACGTCGTTGGGCGAGTAACATGTCGTATCTCAAGAAAAATCGATTTTGCGATTTATACATAAAAAAAAGCGGGAAAAAATAACATATGATTTGATAATTATATTAATATTAATAATAATAATTTCCAAGGAGATTGAAGACTTAATTGTAATTTTGACGTAACTTGATTACATGTTATCAGTGTTCACGTTTTTGTCTCTCCTGAACATTTTACTTTTTTGAGATACGACATGTTACTCGCCCAACGACGATAACTCGCTTTAAAATTAAAATATAATAAAAGGCCTATGCAATTGCAGTCTAGATATAATAATCTCACCTTTAAATTTTATAAGAGCTGGTAAATTCGCTCTAATTTTCAAACTAACGGGAGATAAACGTGTTCGGCTGAGCGTAAAATTTGCTATGTTACAGCGCACTTGTAAGACGCGGAAACAACAAATGTCACTGTAACGGCCCCTTAATAATATTTATTTATTTCTCCTATAACCAATAGCAACCATTTATAACCAAAAATATGAACTATAAATCTGAAAATCCCAATTTGAGCACCTTCCTTGGTGGGGATAGGAGGGTGAAAAATACTTTATGACCCATTCTCATACCTATCAAATACCTATACAAAAAAAAATGTCATTCAAATCTGTCGAGCCGTTACGGAAGAGTTTGTATACACTATAACACTGTGACAAGAGATTTTTATATATTATATATAAGTATAGTATTTATTTTATTATTATTATTATTATTATTATTTATAGCTATACTTAACTATTCTCAGCATTTCTTAAAATACATAACTTAACGCTTTACAAATATTGTGAATGATTACAACAATAATTGTAGCTATATTAATTAAGCTAACGAAAAAATTATAATATAAAGAAGTTGATTGCTGATATGAATGTGTAATGAAGAAAATTATAATTAAATTATTATGTGTGTAGAAACATATATTGAGCAATACAATAATAGACCATAATAATAGGGATAGAAATTGTTTAGAAAATAAATGCATTTAGGGTAGAAGAAAGAAGGATAATTATAGTGGACGGATTATATAATATAATATTTATAATATTTATTTTTTGCTAAAACCACAAAAATATACAATTTCATATTACTAATAGTAGGTTTAGTAGGTACATATAGGTGCCATTATGGTATTACCATACAAGTAGACAACAGTTGCAAACTCATCCTAAAAGCAATAGCTTGTATAGGTATAAGTCGTAGGTATGCCGATGAATAAAAATTGAGCAATTTAATTTTATAATTATTATGTTAAATATAATTTTTAATTTTTTTTAAAAAAATATTGACAATTTCATATAATATAAACATATATAATATTTTAATATTGTCTTACTGTGAATTGAACACATCAAAGTCATCAAAGCAAGTCCTGACAATCTTACGTTTCCTTGTTGATTCCTCAAAACGATTTTAATCAACCGGCTAAATTAATCATGGTGAAAAACTGTAAACAGTTTAGATATATAGGTACGCATGAAATGGTTTAATTGAACCTACAATTTCACTATAGGCTCTGGCCTAGGGTGCCTCTCCCCTATATACGCCGTCGCCACTGTAGCTATATATTGGTACAATTATTATGGTATATTTTTATTTTTTAGTGTAAGTATACTTAAAATATACTTCATATATGAGCATCTAATTAGATTCTATAGTACCTTGCAGAACACTGTTGCTTGCAGTATATTATATACGTTATTATACGTTATTATACTGTTTGAATAAGAGCTCGGAGCGTCCTTGTTTGAAGGATATATTATACTATTTTAGCTTCTATAATAAGACGTTGTCATTTTCGGAAATGAGTGCTAAAATATATTTATAGGTACTTATATAGCTTTACGTGAGCAGACGTGCAGTGCCAGTATGACCTCAGATTCCGCTTAAAATATATATTTAATATAATAAATTATAATATATATGTAATATGTATACCTAATATTATATTATTATATTACCTATAGGTACCTATAGGTACCTATAGGTACCTATCATTGTGATCTGCACAATATATATATTGTGCAGATCACAATGATATTATAGGTACTTATATGTAGGAAAAATGACGTACATTACCCTGGCCCCCCTCATTGAACTTTTTACATAAGAAACTAGGTTACTAATTAGCACGCCATTAGCATGTATTTGCACGACTATTTTTAGAATTTGCACGACTTTATTTTACGAGTTATGTATAAAAAACTGTGAGGGGGGCTGGCGTAACGTTACCCCAGCCCCCCTCATAAGGAAATAATCACTTTTTTATAATTTTTTTTTTACAAAACATTAGCACGCCATTAGCACGCATTTGCACGACTGTCGCCGAACCCGAATATTTTCCATTTTCCCGGGAAAACCCGTTTTCCACTCTTACGCATTACCCCAGCCCCCCTCAAAAAAGAAGCAGTCACTTTTTTACAAATTTTTTTTTACCAAACTTTAGCACGCCATTAGCACGCATTTGCACGACTGTCGCCGAACCCGACAATTTTCCATTTTCCCGTGAAAACCCGTTTTCCACTCTGACGCATTACCCTAGCACCCCTCATAAGGAAATAATCACTTTTTTATAATTTTTTTTTTACAAAACATTAGCACGCCATTAGCACGCATTTGCACGACTGTCGCCGAACCCGACAATTTTCCATTTTCCCGGGAAAACCCGTTTTCCACTCTTACGCATTACCCCAGCCCCCCTCAAAAAAGAAGCAGTCACTTTTTTATAATTTTTTTTTTACCAAACTTTAGCACGCCATTAGCACGCATTTGCACGACTGGCGCCGAACCCGACAATTTTCCATTTTCCCGTGAAAACCCGTTTTCCACTCTTACGCATTACCCCAGCCCCTCTCTGAAGGAAATAATCACTTTTTTATAATTTTTTTTTTACAAAACATTAGCACGCCATTAGAACTCCCAGCGCTATCCCAAAAACAAAATTGGGGGGGCATTGAAACGGGACACCCCCTTTTTGGGAAAATTGAAAATTTTGAAGTGCCAAACTTTTGTGCATCGTTTGTGCAGAAATGTGCACCAGGTCCCGACGTTTGTGCACGAAAACTTCCAGCACTATCCCAAAAACAAAGTGAAGGGGGCCATTAAAACGGGACACCACCTTTTTTGAAATTTAAAATATTTTTCATATTAATAAAGTATGTCGTTCAGGTAATAGGTTTTTAATTTTTTCATGTGAACGCCTAGAAATAGTAGGTACATAATAGATATTTTAAATATCATTTTTTTTTTTTTTGTTAAGTAATTTATAGTGAGACATATTCCGCAAAAGAATAATGTTTCTTTTATTAATAAAACTTCAAAAACATAATTACCTATTGTGTTCAGATAACAAATAAATCATGGCATTAAATAGCTCAAAAAGCTTCGAAATATTTTGAAAATTTTACCATACATGGAAAATGCTGATTTAAATCTTTGGTAACCATTTGGTGACCCTGCAGTTATTCGTTTTGAAAATACAACAAAATATAAAAAACCGATCAATAATTTACTGCTTAATATTAAATATACCAAAAATTATAACTTCAAAAGCTCATTAAAAAATAAAGTTCCATTTAAGTACACTTTTGTTTATTTGTTATAGGTAGGAAAACTTATGTAAAAAGTTCTACTAAAATTTTTAATCTTAAGTATGAAAAGGAAATTGTTTATGAATTTCTAATTAAAAAATAATTTACAACATTTAAAATATTTCTCATGGCTATTAAAAGCTGAAAAATATTCAAAACTGTTTGAAACTATTACAAAGCATGGAAAATAGTCATTTCAATATTCTGTAAAAATTTCATGTATCTACAATTATTCATTTTTGAATTACAACCAAATATTAAAAAAATATTGATGAAAATTCGATAATTTAGATGAAAATCCTGTATTATAAAAATTTGAACTCATAAAAAATTAATGTTGCTTTTCGGTAAATTTTTTTGATTGTTAAATATATATTAATTGTAGACAAGATATAAAAAAAAATTATATAAAATGTTTATATTTCTTTTTTATTAAATTTATATTCTTATATTTTTTATTTGATATAGATTTTTTACTAAACATACTGCTTTATCAAATATAGATTTTTTTATAACAATTTTAATATTTTTTATTTAATATAATATATTTTTTAAATATGGATTATTATCAATTATAGATTTTTTGTCAAATATTGATTTTTTTCTCTAATAATATATCTAAATAGATGGAAACGTATAAATTATTATTTATATCTTACCTTGTAAGTGTCTTATTTAAACTCATTTATTAAAAAGTTTATACTATTTTTCGAAATAATTTGTTCTCAATGAGGTGTTATGATTTTTATTTTTATTTATTTGTTATCTGAACACAATAGGTAATTATGTTTTTGAAGTTTTATTAATAAAAGAAACATTATTCTTTTGCGGAATATGTCTCACTATAAATTACTTAACAAAAAAAAAAAAAATGATATTTAAAATATCTATTATGTACCTACTATTTCTAGGCGTTCACATGAAAAAATTAAAAACCTATTACCTGAACGACATACTTTATTAATATGAAAAATATTTTAAATTTCAAAAAAGGTGGTGTCCCGTTTTAATGGCCCCCTTCACTTTGTTTTTGGGATAGTGCTGGAAGTTTTCGTGCACAAACGTCGGGACCTGGTGCACATTTCTGCACAAACGATGCACAAAAGTTTGGCACTTCAAAATTTTCAATTTTCCCAAAAAGGGGGTGTCCCGTTTCAATGCCCCCCCAATTTTGTTTTTGGGATAGCGCTGGGAGTTCTAATGGCGTGCTAATGTTTTGTAAAAAAAAAATTATAAAAAAGTGATTATTTCCTTCAGAGAGGGGCTGGGGTAATGCGTAAGAGTGGAAAATGGAAAATTGTCGGGTTCGGCGCCAGTCGTGCAAATGCGTGCTAATGGCGTGCTAAAGTTTGGTAAAAAAAAAATTATAAAAAAGTGACTGCTTCTTTTTTGAGGGGGGCTGGGGTAATGCGTAAGAGTGGAAAACGGGTTTTCCCGGGAAAATGGAAAATTGTCGGGTTCGGCGACAGTCGTGCAAATGCGTGCTAATGGCGTGCTAATGTTTTGTAAAAAAAAAATTATAAAAAAGTGATTATTTCCTTATGAGGGGTGCTAGGGTAATGCGTCAGAGTGGAAAACGGGTTTTCACGGGAAAATGGAAAATTGTCGGGTTCGGCGACAGTCGTGCAAATGCGTGCTAATGGCGTGCTAAAGTTTGGTAAAAAAAAATTTGTAAAAAAGTGACTGCTTCTTTTTTGAGGGGGGCTGGGGTAATGCGTAAGAGTGGAAAACGGGTTTTCCCGGGAAAATGGAAAATATTCGGGTTCGGCGACAGTCGTGCAAATGCGTGCTAATGGCGTGCTAATGTTTTGTAAAAAAAAAATTATAAAAAAGTGATTATTTCCTTATGAGGGGGGCTGGGGTAACGTTACGCCAGCCCCCCTCACAGTTTTTTATACATAACTCGTAAAATAAAGTCGTGCAAATTCTAAAAATAGTCGTGCAAATACATGCTAATGGCGTGCTAATTAGTAACCTAGTTTCTTATGTAAAAAGTTCAATGAGGGGGGCCAGGGTAATGTACGTGGAAAAATGATAGTGAGATCATGTAGTGAGGCTGAGGCACCATATAATATTATGTGCAGTATAATATTATATCTATTGATATAGTTCAATATATAATAGCAGAGTACATATTATGTGATACCCATATTAACACCTCCTATATTATATATGTATTATAGGTACCAACATATAGGTAATATACATACCTAACTTTGGGTGTTTTTCATAAAATCACAATACGCGATGACTTAAATGTATCTATATCATATTATGTACCAATATATAGGTATCATTATCACGTGCACACGCCCGCGAACATACTCGCGCGGTATACGGTGCGCTCGCAAGGGGAAGGCGCATAATATTACATCGTGAGCAGGGCGAGCGTGGCGCGGCGGTAGTGCAGGCGTGAAGTGGCGACGGTGCAGGTACGGTGGCGCGCATATTATTATACATATATAAATACGATATAGGTAAATGTGTATACGGGTATACGTTAACGCAATAATCGAAACCAGTTTTACATATTATTCTATAGAGCAGTGTATGGTATACAGTTAACACCTTAAATACACATGTTTGTTATGGCGTTAACGACGGCGACGGTCCAAAAGTAAACACGGCGCGCGCCGGCGGGCCGCGAACGGCCGGCCAATGGGCCGCCTTGTTTCCCGGGCCGGTCTCGCCGCCCAACCGCGGTCGCCGTCGGTCACGCCCACCGCGCGCGCCGCTCTACCCTCTCCATCGGACCCGCTCGCCCGTCCCGTTCACCCCACCCACCCAAGCAACCACCACCGCCGCCGCCGTGCCGACCGCGCACGGGCCCGGACCTTCGCCGGCAGCAGTCTACCGTCGTCGCCCGCACGTTGCATACGCGTACCGTCGTCGCTCTTGTCGCTGTTTTATTGTCGTCCTGTCTGTACTGTTATTATTTTTTTCGCGCAGTATAATTGCTGTGTGCGCGCGAGCGTGTTCGAAGTGCAGTGCGCGTAAACTCTAAACGACCCGCTCGAATGCAGCGGACAACCGTGGTTTTTGGTACGTCGTTGGCGCGCGAATGATCGTATTTCGATTTCTGCGTTTTAAGATTTTTCTATTTAAATGACAATTTCGTTTTAAGTACCTACCCATACAAAGTTCGTATATTGGAACCGACCTAGTATATTATATATATCGTTACGATCGATTGTCTGTACGTCGTCCGTTAAAATGATACAAGTGGCCGCGACGCCGATGATCGTCAAACCGAAAATCGGATTCTCCATTGAGTCCATCGTGGGCGCGGGTTCCCGGTCACCGGCCAGGAGCGAAGGTTCTTCGGTGGCGCACGACGAGAGTGAGGCATGCAGTTCGGCCGCCGGTTCTCCGCTGAACCCGGGAAGCGTATCACCGCCGCCGCATCACCACCATCACCACCACCAACAACACCATCAGCAACACCAGCATCAGCAATCCCATCACGTGCACCAACATCAGCAGCAACACGAACAGCAGCAGACTTCTGCAGCAAGCGGCACCACGGTGTTCAAGCCGTCCGCACTACCAGCCTCCGCCGGTTACGGGTCATCGTCCGTGGCCGCCGCAGCCGCCGCCGCTGCAGCCGGACACTTGGCCAAAGGGTTGCAGTACGTGCACGAACCGCTGACGCCACCACCCGCCCACCCACATCCTCATCATCCGTTTGCGTTTGCCGCAGCCGCAGCCGCCGCCGCCGCTGCAGCGCACCACTATCAGCCAAATCCGCACCACCCGCAACACCAGCCTACCCGTGACACGTACCCTCTGTACCCGTGGCTGTTGTCGCGACACGGAAGGATATTTCCGCACAGGTTTCCCGGTGGTGAGTACTTTTTATATAATATGTTATCTATACTTATAAGGTACCTCAAAATGCCCAATTAAACTACCCTATTATTTATATAGTATAATTAGGTATTCTAGGTATATAATTATTATTAAAATATAACTCAATGTATACCTACCTAGGCATTGATATCAGTTGCCGCTTCACTAATTTCATCGAAAGTTAATTTGTGATATCAAATTATATACATAGCATCTAGTAGGTACCTATACCTACATATCACATACTTTCAAGTATCTTAACGGTGGAATGTAAACTGTACCAATATACATGGTACCTATACCTTAATATATATAGCCACATATTATTATAATTTTCATGATATAAATTAAATACACCTGTTGTATTAAGGCTCATATTATATTATATACCTAGGAACGATTTTACTGTTATCCGCATGACTACTATATATATAATGACACGTGTGACGTATCCACACGTACCTTTAGTAGAACGTCATAATTTTTTCTCGCCTTAATAATATTTTCTGTATAAGTAAGTCACATTTCCGAGCGCTATAACGTCCATCACCGCCTCTATATGAGTGCCTACTGTACATGTTTCCTTCAAATACTCAAAATAATATATTTACTCATTTTACGTAACCACATCGATATTTGTATTGTTACATTATATTATAACTTATCTCTACTGTAGCCTTACTGTATATAAGTATTGGCTGGTATACCTACGACCTAAACTCAACGTTTATACCTACGTATTCGATTAATATTCGCGAGAATTAAAAAAAAAAGGTAAAAAAGGTAGGTACTGTTACTTTTGCAATTTTTTCTTTCTTAAAATGCCATTATACATTAATGCCTTAGGGAAAAAAATGACAATAAGTTACGCAATATATAATACGTAGGTAGGTATAAAATTACCTTTTCATTTGGTAGGTACACGCAACCATGTGCCATTTCTATTGATAAATACAATAAAATGGTTCTGTTAAGATTATTATTTTTCACATTGCATTTCTCGTAAATTTCACTTGGACAAGATACAAAACCGGCATCCGTTTACATATATATAATTTGTAACATATTTTATACTTAAGGTGAATAGGGGTGCAGAACCCCCAGTGTGTACAATACCGGTCGAAATTCTGCGCGGCCTGTACGGTTATATATACGATATAATACAAATTCTATTATAATATTTATATCGGTATATACTACCTAAAAGTATATATTTTTATAGATTACACAACCCTGTATATATAAGGCAACGGGAGGCACTGGGCGTGCAGTTTAATAATATAATAATGCTAATAGTGTATGTGTGTTTGTGTGTGTGTGTGTATCAGTGCATGTGTATAAGATCTTCGGCAGCGTAAAGTGACCCAATAAAAATTTGTCCTACAATAAGTTATACGTGTTATAGTTTGTAGGAACAATATAATAACACGCGTGTAGTAGGTAAATAAACGATTCTTGGAGTGTGCGGTGTATAATATGCACCCATATTGAAAAAAAGGTGTTCCTGGGTATTATCATTGAATACGCTATATATGATGCAACTCGCACACACGACTATTATTATTACATTATATTATGCTCTTCGGATACCGTTTGAATGGAAAAAGAGAAAAGAACAAAACTGGTGACCATAAAACTTCTGTCCCCTGCAACATTCATGTCACAGTGTGTGTCCAGCTCTGTACCCACAGTGCGCGTTAAGTACATAATATACTTATGTAATAATATATGATATACGTCCAATTTCGGGATCTTCCTGGTGTACCTTTTGTAAATCGCTTATTGTATACTTTTTTTCATATGGTCGCATTTGCGCAACACATTATACGACAAGAGTCCCGTTATATAGGTTTGATGTGTGCTATTTAAAACTCAATAATAAATGATTGTATAGACGTATAGCAATATACGTGATATATAACTGTTAAAAATAATTTCGATCCCTTAAGAAAAAATAACAAATATCTATATACACATGAAACATTTTCAGCATACCTACATCGGGTATGGGATTATCGAATCGTTACACAGGATTTTAGGAATACCGAATGTACCTAACTCTTATAGTGATATTAGTATTGTACACGCTGTATAAATCATTTCGACTCTAATTTAACGTTTCTCCGCACAGAATACTATACGATTGAGTGTAGGTACTATTGTATCATATTATAACTACATAATTTATAATATATAGGCGTGCAAACAATGCGCATGTAGGTGCCTAATATACCAATATGTATATACCACATTGGCACAAGTTATATTATATATTATGTACCTATTATAGCATGCGTATACCTACGTCTTAACGCAAATATTGTCATCATTACAGATGCCAACACTTTGCATTTATATGTATATATACTACACCAGGGCCGCAACATACGAGTAGGTAATAATAATGGAAATATTGTAATGTGTAGCATATATTATTATATAGGTATTGTGTATTAGTGATTTTTTACACTGCATAATATTAATTTGTACTTGTACATAATATAATACAATTATAAACGAGAGATAGTAATAATAGTAAATATAGGTACCTGGTACCACTTTTCCATTAAATCGCCCACATTAAGCCGCGTCCACACTAGAGCACGCACAGACCGAGCATGTGTGCTCACGACGCACAACGAACGCGAGCCGACTAGATCGGCTCGCGTTCGCCGTGCGTCAAAATCGCTCTTGCGTGCTCTAGTACACATGCTCGGTCTGTGCGTGCTCTAGTGTGGACGCGGCTTTATATCGCCCATTAAATCGATTGTTTTTATCAACAAATTTCCAAATCGTAGCCCATATAGTGTGCTGTCGAATTTGACGGCACAGATTTAAAGAGGATATATTATTTTGTTGTCTCACGCATTATGTGAGTAGGATTATTTTTCTCACTTTTATAGTATCTGCCTATATATATATATATATAGTTACCTATATGTGTATAGGTACAAACCAAACATGTACAAAAAAACATGGTTGTTTATAAACAATTGTGTGTAGTGTAGTAAACAAATCGTGTTTCCGTTTTGTGTGTGTGTACAACGCGACATGTATATACTTAATGTAGGTACCGCACTACCGTGTGGTATATATATAGTGACGACACACCCTGTCTGTGGCTGGTTATCGTCTGTACTTAGATATGTATATATATAATAATGTAAGGCATTATGTTACACACACACACACTCACATAAATGGTATGTATTTTAGATACTCAAAAATAAATTACAGCAGCGACAATAATATTGTAATAATCGCGTATAATTAATGTCCAATAATAATAATAACGGTATGTGTAATAAAGCGTTGTAAAGTTAACATATTATAATGATGCAGTGCTCACTGCTCGTAAAGTTGTTGTTCGTTATAATATTCCTCGATAGTGTTTTACCAACAAACTCACATATTATATACCTATGCATTACAATGTACCGAGAACATTGTTATACTGTAATTTGTTCAGAACAAATTGTTCTTCTTCAACCCATTCTTAGAAATCGGTTATTTCAACGAAAGACCGTACTTCATATTATATTAGAGGGAACGCTCGCACGATTGTATAGTGTGTAAAGTGTAAACTGTATAATATCGTGTATATTAATGAACATATAAGACAATTCCCCCTCCCCCGAGTAATATTATAATAATATGTACCTACCTAATATTTAAAACAGGTATTTGAACTCAAAATATATATTTATAGGGATAACAAAAGAATCACAAATCAAAGACTTTTTATTAATTACCTGTATTTTATTTACAATATCTTTTAATCATTTTACTTTTTATTATAAAATTATAAATTTACTTATAGTAGTTTGGTTTAAAAATTATATGTTTTTTTATTATTATATTATTATTAGTATACCAGTAATTAGCACTCTTTATTATTGTATCAAAGAGACAAAGAATAAAATATATGTACTTACATAATTAATTATATTTATAGAAATATTTGAAAATTTACTATATTTTGTTTTATTTTACATTAGATAGAATAAAACTATAGATATTGTACAAAAAAAAAAATTCATATTTATAGAAATTAAAAAAAAATCTAGGTGATGTACAATTCCACCGAAAATTGCCAGGTCGGACAATATTGTCCCCTTATACCGTGTTTAGTAGTACTTACCTACTACTGTACAGCGTATACTACACCTTATAATTTTTACTTACCTTTTGCCTAAAATAAGTAATGATTAATGAATACCATCGGCGAGAACAAGACTTCATAATCTGAAGACGCGTTCTAACTCCTAACCATATACACTTAGCGCAGTGCACCTATATATAAATAATTAATATACGTTCATAATAGTAATAAACCATAAACGTCCACTTCAAGAATACGCTTTGATAATAATATGTATTATTCATCCGAAATTTCTGCTGCGTCGAGTATCAGTTTATCTTGTCATCGCGATCTTCACGCGCAATGACCGTTTCTAATGGTCTATAATATAGTCTCTACGAAGAGAACCTGTACCTACCTATATATCCGTAGTATACGCCTATGATAATATAAATTATTATAAATATTATTATTATACTTGGCCGCAGTTTCCCTTGGGCTACAATACGACTTCGATCAAAGAAAAAAAAACCAAAATCTATAAAGTAACCGATAACAAGCCACTGTGTGTTGATATGTATTAGATATATATAGGTACATTGCATATTTAATATATACATATAGGTACGCGAGTTAAGGTTCAAATTACTAATTACTGCGCTGACGTTGTTGTGATTATTATAATACGTGTACACTGTATACATGCGCATAGCACATTATATTATTATAATAAGCGTATATATAGTTAAGCGAGCCACCGCCGCCCGCGGATCGGTTAAAAAAATCATAATTTTTCATAGCCATCGTATGCTAAGTATACTAACTCATTTACCGATGATAAGTTGATTTGTATTTAATAGGTTTATGTATAGCGCCGCAGTGGTATAAAGGTACACCTTACACTCACCTCTGCATTATTACACATGCAACATATACACGTGCATTTAATACTCTTTGAAAACGGCGATTAATTTGAAACTAATATTATGTATGAAGCTGTCAATTTTATTACACATTATAATAATATATTTCACGTAGGTACCTAATATATTATACTATTATATAGGTTATAGTTTACACTGAACAATGTCATTCTTCGGCAATAATCGAGTAAATCAAATAATATATTATATTAATATTATACGATATATTTTGTATATTTCAATAAAATATACAATACTAGTACCTATTGTAATTTGTATTATAGTTAATAGTTATTATAATAAAAAAACACATTATACATTCTATTGACTGTTCAATAACCGCACACACGCTTTTTTATTATAATATTAGTCATTACTATAATATTCGTGTACAAATACCTAAATAATGATTCATTGTAATATTATATATTATAAATTATATTTAAGTAAATACTTCGCCAACTCTGTGTCTATATATAATATATAGGTGTACCTACATATACGTTTAGGTACATTAGTTTTCAATTTTCTTGAAATATACACTACCGCCGCAAACCACATTTCTAAAAAAATTCGCTAGATCGTTGCAGATGATATACGTTTTATCGATTGTATTTTTTTTTTAATATTTTACACCTGTATAGGTATTTATTGTGTGTCAACAGTATATATGTGCCCGTATATATACGCCTTCAGTGCCTCTGTCCGCCGTTTTCGTTTTATATTTTGTATGATTATATATTATAATATGAGCTATATTATTATAAGCTGACTTGATTTCTAACACACCTATTGTTGTATTATGCATACAACCTATATAGTTTGTTTTAAAATTTTTTTTATCGAATAAATTAACAGCTATTATGTTATATATTTGCAGTAGCCAGCTGGGCTATTAGCGTACACGACCGTATAATGTATATATGTAGGTAGGAGCGCGTTTAAAATCGTGTTGACGAAAATAATCGTTTGCCGGCAGCTGAAAATCTGTGAAGTATTATTATTATATTAGGAAATACGCTGCATTTATTATGCATATAATATGTATATCATATTATAATATACGATATTATGTATAATAACATAAAAATATAAAATAACACGGTTTTGTGAATTTCTTGCGTGGGTTTCCAGTATAGAATTTGTCTTGCTCACCGAATTTGACGCGTTTCCGACCGGTTGAGCTACTGAATTATACACATACGATATACGAATGCGCCTTAGGGGTGGTGTTTAACAAGTTTTATTTTACAAAATATACAATAGGTCAGCTTTCGGAATTCTCGTGCAGCACCGCTTTTATATAATAATATTGAATATAGCTATACAATACTATGTAGGTATATATACCCATTATTATGTTTAATACCTATATACCTGATGTGTACACGTTATCGGGCCCGGGGGGACAGTGTTCGGGGTGGCGGAGGTGGAGTGTATATATTATCGGAGAGGAGAAGAAAAAAAAAAGAATAAATAAAAAATTAACGTCGCGCCGCCCGCGGTTATTAATTGCGCCGTCTCGTGGTTGTTTCGGGTCGGCCGTGCGGGCGTGACGGTTAATTAACAGCGATAAATTAGTAGTGGAACAAAAGTGAAAAATAAAATGTAAATTGCCATTGTCAAAACAATATAATAAAACGTAAATACGTATTAAGTCCACGATAGTATATATATTATATACCTATATATATTATATATGTATAATGCATATACGATATATTATGTATATAGTAATATATGTATAAGCGAGTACTATATTATGTACAGGTAAACTATACCCGAGGCCTAAGGAGGTAGGTTTACGCATTCATCGGCCAACAGATGGCGTTCGTCGTCGATATAATATATAGGTAGATATGTAAAATTGCTGCCTATATCATTATACTATGTATGTGTAACCGTATAATTATCTCAGCGATCTTATCCGCTCGCCTTACACACGCGATGACATGTCCAGCTGTCTTATCAACCCGACGAAATATCGTTATCAAGCGCCTCTAATTATTAATTACCGAGCAGACGTTGCACCTATATCTATACATTATTTATATTATATCATGCGTTGATGTAGATATTATTTATGTATATGCCTATATATACTCACTGCACCATGGCCGACCGCGTCCGAAATCCAAATGCGCGTGTCATTATACTTTATTGTTTTATAATTTATTACAATGACTGTGATGAGGGTATATAATAGTATAATACTAACCACTTAAGGGTAACCAAAATAGACCTATCGCATGCTCCAATCGTATACCGACTATCCTATTGTATGATAGTATTTGAATAAAACTTCTGAAAACATATTATTGTACATAATATTATTATATTATTATAATATTATTATGCATATTATTCGTCATAAAATGTACTCGTCATACATTTTTTAATTCAAGTTTTTTATTCGATTACTACAGAATAGACATTGGACGCGATCGACTTACGATTGCCACGATAATACGTACATTCGTCTATTGGGCCGTCGTTTTTGCCCCGTTTCTCAATATTGTATAAACATTACGAGATAACACGATAACCCACCTGTATAAATCTATATCGTTTATGTATCATTAGGTTTATTATACATAGTGTTGTGTTTGTGCATTGCGCGCGCGCGTTCGCGTAGGAAGATAGGTGGCCCGCCGTCGTCCGGAGAGGCGGTGCCAATTAATTTCGAACAATAGAGGTGGATACAAAAAAATAATAATAATGATAAACTTCCCAAAAGCGTTTTTTTTTTATCCATTTCACATATACGGACAGCTTCTTATTAGTCCCAAGCCAGATTACATTACAAAAAAAAATAATAACAATCATTTTTATACATATTATACTGCACTGCACTTATATATAACAATACTCGATATATATATAATATGTTTCTCGTTACAATACAGTAAAAACCGGCAATTAACGTTTAAATTACCGGACGCGTTTGTCTAAAATGAGAATAATATAATAATTATGGTAATAATCGTCCGGACCAGACCAGTCGCGCGCACGCGTGTGTGTTGGTATAATATGTTTCGGTCGTATAATTTTCCGAGGTGGAGTATAATATTATAATAGTTTTGAATACGGGATTTAGCGATTGTGGCGGGATGGGGTGGAGGCGGCATGCGCATGGTTTGTAAAACGTCGTGTAATTTTTCGGTTAAAAACAAATTGTTTCCTGTAATTATAATATTTATTGCGTGCGACTTACACACCGACGATAAAATCATGTGTGAAAATCGTTGTAAAATAAAAATTCAAAATCAACAGCGTTGAAAAATTACCACCGCCTATACTATATATTATATTCAACATCGAAACATTGTAATATATTTAAATTATTTTCTGTATATCGCACGCACATTAAATAACAACATACCTTGCATTATTATATATAATATGCGTGTGTGTCATAATATTCTAAACATACAGTATTATAATATTATATATTATATAGTTATTATCTACACTGCATGCACAATTTAAATTATAATACGAGCTAAACGGTCAATCCATATTACCTATAGCCTATGGCTACATATTATGTTTGGATTACCAACTGTTGCCTTTAAGTATATAGGTACGCATGGTATATACGGTACTATATAGCTAAGTATAATAAGTATTATACTATTATTACTATGATTTTGCTTTATTTTTATTGTTGTGCACACAGCGTGGTAGGTACCTACCTACTCTGCCCGTGGACGAGTTGTGTGAACGATAAAATAATGGTGTATGTATATGCACAACATTTGCAATAGGTATAGACAACAACAGGCGACCTTTTTATTTCGAATGACGATTGCCGTTAATCTGACGACACTAATAATATTAATGTTCATAATAATTTTCATATTAATATCGTTAAATATATCATCCGTCTTTCATGTGGGTAACACAGCAAATTTAGACTCTGCGGATCACGTTTAACTCTGTTAGTTTAAAAATTAGAGTAAACCGACCTATTATGAAACTTGATGGTAAGAACATTATCTGTGTTTTATGTGGGTTTTTTACAATAATTCAGTTTTTAAGTGAGTTATGGGCATTTTTAATCTACGCTATATTATAATATACACATGACTTTAACTATCAAAATTTAACTATCGCAAAAAGCCCACACACAAACACAGATAAAGTTCTTACCATAATTTCCATAATGAGATTCACTCTGATTTTTAAACTAACAGAGCTAAACGTGATCTGCTGAACGTAATTTTGGTATATTACGCACTAGTACGAGTGAGACAAGTAGACAACAAATGACTGTGTAGCGTCCTGTTAAAGAATATTATGTTATGTTAATAGCTCGCACAAAACGCGTAATCAAACAGTTATTAATTATATAGTTATTATTGTAACATTATACGTATTCGAAATTTAATTTTGCCATGTTCGTATAACAATAATATTTAATTGCTATTATTTATTAATATGTTTGGGGTTCATGAATATGATTTTATACTATGTATAAGAATTGGTATGGTGTTATGGGAGATGTGTTGTGAGTTGTAATTAAGCATACAACGAATACAATCTGTGCTCGATAACCCCCACGGTTTTCCCGATAATTCCTATGGAAACCAGACGAACTCGACGCAATAAAATGTTAATAACGATGGTGACACTGTAACCACAGAATAGAATATTGTTGTGACCAACGAGTAAATCGCATAAGATAATATCGTATATTATTTCGATAGGTATTATTACGATTTACGGTCGGCTCATATTTTATTATAATCTTTATTGGTTTAACCAATCTATATGATGATGATGAATATTATTTAGTATAAATTATAATATTATGTAGACGATCGATGAGAAATATTTATTCATTAATTGTGTGATTGCAATATTATCTAACTGTTCTTCTCAAATAATGACACACATCTCAGCATTTTAAATTCTTACGTTCTAAATTCTTAATTTCTTCCAACTATGCCTGCTGCACACTATACTGTACCTACCTATATGTGTATTGTATACTAAACAGGGGCTGGAATCTTACCGAAAACAACCGGTTTTGGAACCAGAACCCTTTGAATATTGGGAACTGGAACCTCGCCGAAATCATTATTTAAATTGATTTAAAAGCCGGAACTTTACTGGAACTGATAATTTTAGTTTTATCTGGTTTTATAGAAAATTTAAGATTATTTTGGTATCTTATTTTAAACGGGATCGCACATAAAGTGACAGTGATGAGTATATTTTTTACTTATTTAGTACTTTTCTTAGTTCTGAGCAAATGTTAAGATACGACCCGCCACAATTGACGCCAAGAAATTGACAATACCAATATTTTATTATAATTTTTAATGAATCCAAACAAAACCCGATTTTTCATTTTTTTTAAACCGTAAAGTAACCGAAACCTAAATGGTTGTTTTGATAAAAACCGAAAAGAAATTTATTTTTTCTAGGAAACGAACCGGATCCGTAAAAATCATCAAGGTTCCAGCTCCTTAATACTTATTATATACTAAGTACGTTTAAAGATAGGTATAGGTACTTACCTAATTTTTGCCTGGGAGTCACCGCGCGCAGGATGGAAGAAAAAAAAATTAAATAGAAAAACGGCAGAGCGACTGTTGGAATAGAGTACCTATAGTAATATATAGCCTGCTGGTGTACATTGAGACAATATTATTGAAGTCTCGCCTACACCGACTAATATATTATGTTTAATTTATATAACAAACTCTGTATTGTCCAATTGTATATTCTAATGAAGCTGTTAACACACACGCACACAAGCGCGCGCACACATACGTATTAATGTTCATATATATAATATATGTGCGTGATGTGGGTGGGGGGGGAGAGATATCATATTGGACTCGTAGGCCCCTGTCTCGTTATAATAATAATATATTCCAAACGAGTTTCGAAAATAAATTTATTTGACACCGCCGTTGAATATTTTATCACTGTTGGCTTTCAAATTAGAGTGGGTACAATGTTATCAGGCGCAAGGATTTTCGGTATAGACCCCATGCCGTGTCGTCTTCGTGACACAATCCTTATACTCTCCTGACATCCGATTATCTTAACAACCATTAATAACAATTTTATGCAACTGTGTTCTGTTGGTTGTCGGGAAATGGTGTTACAAAAGCAAAGCGTAATATCCTACAAACAAACAACACTGCCACATAATATTATATTATTATTATTATTATTATTATTATGATAAACGCGTCCAGCAAACTGATCCCGTTTATTCTTTCTACGAATATTAAATTAAACCGTTTTTTTTTTTTATTTCCTTATAACAGGTCCAGACATACCAGGATTTTTATTACAACCCTTCAGAAAACCCAAAAGAATAAGGACCGCTTTCAGTCCCAGTCAACTTCTTAAATTGGAACACGCTTTTGAGAAAAACCATTACGTCGTGGGCGCCGAAAGAAAACAGTTGGCCCAATCGCTGAGTTTAACCGAAACACAGGTGAGTGTCATTATATATAATATTTAGATATAATATATTAAACTATTCAATACAATAATATATGCATATTTTTACTAATTAATAGGTACCTATTATAATTATAGCCTATAGGTACCTATATTTATACCACACATTTTTTTTCGTAAGTCGAGGTCGAGTCATCTCTTATATTTACGGATGCGCTGTGTATGATATTATAATTTGTGGTATTCGTTGTTATAATTATATTACATTATTCGTCTGACAACCGTAGACGTTTTAATTTTGTTTTCTGTGAGCCGTCGTGTTGTTTTTTGACGTTGTTTGTTTATATTTAAATGCACGGGTTATATAGTTACAGAAAAGATAATTTACTTAGATTTCTCATCGTCAATTTAATAATCATAAATTTGTTATTATGTGGTACAAACGTTAATTTCATCATAATATTAACATGTTTTGCCGTTATATATTAAAAATTTACCCTTTTCATCAATCTCATAATATAATTCAATTTACAATAACCAATAAATATAATTTAGGTATATAGGTATCTTTAATCTATAACATTTATATTTTGTATAGTAAGAATACGCACGGATATAGTTCATATGGTTACATATTATAATATATTATAAATTACCATATAATATTATAATATTTACATTATTTTCTATACAATAATCCCAGCTATAGGTACACTGTTTTTTTTTTATATTATTAATTAAATATAAATATAATATATAGGTACCTACTATATTATTATGACGGCTCATATCCACCCGCACCTCGTGTATCTATATGCTATATAGTATTATGTGTATTGTGTATCCACTGCTGCAGTGTCTAATCGGATTGCGTACGTCTGCAATTACTTTATGGGTCGTTATATTATTATTTTTTGACGTTAAGCGTGTACAATGGGAGATAATGTTTTGATACCACTCTGACGTCGGTGATCATTGTCGCTGTTGTCAACACGGCAACGATGCGAATATAATATTTTCCATATGAAGCAAAATGCATAGTAAAAAAAAAAAAAAATTACACATTGAAAAAAACACATCATCTAGAAGTTTAGGCATTAAAACATCTACTCGCGTACGTACATCGCACGCACACATATTATTATATTTATAATATAATATAATAGCATTATACCAGCAGCGTCGTTTTCCAGTTAACCTTTTGAAAGGATTATAAATATATGCGACGGATATTATATATTATTATGGGAGTCAGATTAAACGGGTACTCGCTAATCGCGCAGAGGGATGAAAAGAAATCATAATGGCCGCCGTGCCGCTTCCACTCTCGTCACTTGTTGTTTGACAAGAGGGTGTTAAACAGCGTTGTTAAATAACGGTTTAGATAAAATTGTTCTCGAAACGAAAATGCGTTTTTAATCATTTTTGCCGGCTATATAGTAAACCTTGTTACGTCTACAACACGGACCCACATAATACGTATAATAATAATAAAATAATAAATATACATTATATATAATTACCACGTTATTATGGTCAATCATCTGTAATTAAATCGTATAATATGATTTTTTTATCTCTGTATACAACTGTACTAATTGGTTACAAAATGTTCGAGAATTTTTTCATTTTAATATAATATGTCATCATAAAAAAGTCGACTATAAAATGTAAAATGGATGTTGCCTAATTAAATGTTTGCTTATATTTATTATATATATATAAATACAATCATGCTCAAAGTACCTATTACTAATCTCGAGTTTTATCGCATAGTCTTCCTATATATATATATATTTATTACAGTGTCGACGTATTATAGACTATAGCTATTGACAAAACGCAGTAATTATCGGATGCCAGGAATACGTTCTGAAAATAATAAAAAAAAGAAACAGACGAAATTATTAATTATAAATTTGATTACCCGCAATTGAGGTCAGACCTTTAGCTCGTTGATGATGATTACATTATACATATGTACGACGTTTAGAGGAAATAATATTATATAGTATATATACGTAAACCGATTTTTTATTCAACGTTTTTTTGTCACGATAGTAGATATAGGTGTATTTAATATAAATGGCTATTAACTCGCTCAATATTATATATTTTATAATATTACCTATATTTAACAATATGTTTAGTTATTATTTATGGGTATAGGTATATAGTACCTAGTATTATTGTATAATATTATATGTACATTTTTATATCTTTTAAATTTATATTATAGTAAACACCCCGTACGCACATCCATTACAAACAAAAAATTCACCCTGACCAAAAAAAAAAAGTACAAACTCCCTAACCCATAAGGCTATAACCATCACCCCTTTTGAGCGTAATCCAATTGGATTGTCTTATACACAGTTATACACAAACGATCGCGTATAAAATAACACTCGTGTAAATTAGTTGTTATTCTTTTCGGCCCGCGGAGGGGACGCGTACCTACTTATGCTTATATATATATATACGAGTGCGTAACGAGGGGGATATATTTCGAGTGCCCTTCTGGGACCATTTCGACCAATGACGGAGTCGCGTACGATATATATGCTCCCAAAACGGTAGTCATCTAGCGAGGGCAAATTATAATAATAAGAGGCGTCGTTAAATTTTTTTTTTACGCACTCGACAGCACCAAACGGCGTTTTATTAACGCGAAACGATTTATCTCGCTCACTCCCAGAGGACGCACGGCCACGACCGTAGTCATTATATATTTGTACTATTGTGTGTCAATTTGTGTAGCGTTTTACACGTAATGTTTTTATATATACTCATTCTATAAACATATTATATAGGTAAATATAATAATGCATGACGAGATGCGTATAATAATATAATATATTCCAAACGCTTTTCTCGAGGATTTATCTAGGTGACGCTGCACACGCTAGGTATATAGCTGCAGACAGAAACGATAAAATCAAATCAAATATTAATTTATAATTATTGTGTAGACTGTACTTACATATTATATATTATTAACTATGTATATATTTAGGTACGACTTACACACGAAACACAATATTAATCCACATACAATGGCCGTTATATTTAAAACAATCGCCACACTGTACTGATACAGAGCCCCCGCTCATATTATAATATATTATAATGTTTTATTACTATTATATAATATTGTTTAACAAAACCCGACCGGAATCGAATACTCCACCAGCGATGGCACGACGTGCGTTATTTTGGCACTAATTTTTGTTGGTCCGTATATCTGTGTATACATTAAACGTATAATTTATGTACATATATATGCTCGCATATTATTGCAATGTACGTGTGCTGTTGTAAATGTATAATAATATGATACTGTGATAATAATTATTTTATATGAATAGAATTTATGACTCGCGTGCACATCGACAATGCGAATTGGTGGGTTTTTTCAAATGTGTTTTATATATTTTATCTGCACTGCCACGCCAACGGTTTAGTAGTTATATTAAAATAATATCATATAGCTATAAATTGTTATGCGCTAGCAAAGGTTTTCTACTTTTTTGGTATTTTATACGCTGTTAATGGGAAACAGATCGATAGGTACTGATATTGGTATACAATATGTAAAAATTACACATACCACCCACTCATCCGACCAGTTTCAACACCTAACCTATATTTATGTAAATAGCTAATAATATATATCATATGTCACAATTTTTCGATAATTAAACCAAACCAGTAATGTAGGTTTTTCACCAGTCGATTTAAAAAGTCGATTCATATATAACTATTTATTCAAATTATTATTTACGGAATTGTTATGCATACTTAGACTATATATTTTTAATTCAAGGCGTGACCTGCGTTGATTAAAAACTTTTTCCTGAAGTTATTTAAGCAGATGATTTGTCTGTATCGAAATCGAAATTCGAACAAGTAATTTCTGAGTTATTCTACTTTCTGCAATACTAACTATAGTAGGTTTAGCAAGGATAATAATTAACACTACAAAGTACAAATATTATGTTATTTGTTATTTATATTATGAACACGAGTATTTATGAGTTTCAAATAAATAGAGTTATTGCGGTTGTACGATAAAACATAAAATAGATTTAATTAATTAAAAATATTATTCCAATAGTTAATATTTGATAGTAGGTATAAACGTCTTATTTTTAGAATTAACAACGGGGTACAGCAAACGGTTTGACGAATCGCCACTATTATACACCTAGGTACCCTACATAACATAATATCATAATACTGCATCGTTAAACGGCCATTTTTAACTCTGAAACGGTTCGTCCGCCACTACTGCACATACGACGAACCGTTTTTATCGTTTTACTTGATGTCATTATAAACATCACACTGATGTGCGCATTGGTACATATAGGGGACACTTTGTTGTATATTATTATATACATTTGTATGTATGTATTCTTGTCGACAATAACTTAGAACATAATTCGCGCTTCGTAATAACAATATAACGACGGTAATATAGAGTGTACGTCTAACGTTGTGCACGAAAAACGTTCCCCCGGGGTCGGCGATATGATGCTGTGGTATAAACCGCGCTGGGGGTTGTATCGGGTGGGAGGGTGGGGTTGCGATCGAAGGGCGAGGCGCGCGTCATCGGCGTTTAATGTAGTGGAAAACTGAGCTTGTTTTATATGTCTTTTGATAATAAGCGAACGCCAACTACTGCTACATGAATAATAGTATATTATATTATATAATATGCGCACGTACCAGCAGACTGTGTATATTATTATGCAGAAATCGGGCACGCGGCGTAGGGTGAAAATTGCCAACCAACTCGGGTCATTTGATATAAAATTCTTAATGATATATCATAATGCGATGTACATCCGTCTTATTATTATCATCTTTATTATCGATGTCATTGTGTCGATAATTTCGTATCCGCAAAAGCTTAAATTACAGCTGCAGTCTAGTTTCCCGCTATACCTATTCATATAGGTAATATTCTTATTTTTTAATCAAATGGCGTGACACTATATATAGTAAAAATCAATTGAATATTGAAAATAACACGATTGCCATTGAAAATGCATGGAATCTGCTGCAGCTAATCGTAATTTTACAATAACAGTATAGTACAACTTATTAATTATATACGATTACGATCTATTAAAATAATGTCATAATATATAATTATAATAACTAGGTATATTATTTACACTTATTCCGGGTCACATAGCATTTTACATTACAACTTAGAAAATAAACAATTTAAATAACCAAAAACCGATTCCTCGTTAGAATATTATAAACATATGTGCCAAACATACCTCTATATAGTTGAAAACGGCATGGTTACGGAACAATGCAACATCCATAAACGATTTTTCCAAAAATCGCTTCTTTGGAATTTGTTCTTCCGTATGTATATTTATAGTTTTATTCTCTGACCAATGAAGTCGAACACTACTGGCATAAATCGTGTTTGGGATTTTCATGATCATTATTTTGTATATTATATACAGAGTATTGTATCATCTAGTGCGCATGTGCGGTGTACGGTGTACTACCTTGATCAGCGCCGAATATTAATAGTTTTAATTTGTAAACATTAGTATGCATTATTAGTAATATTTATTACACTTTGTTTCTACTTTCTACAATTACTTGGCCATCAATTATTAAAGTATTGACAAGTTCGTATTAAGTAGGTACTTACTGGCTATTTAGTGTCAGTTTTTCAAAACTATATGGACCCAGACACCCAGTGGCCAGTACCCACCCACCAATTGTAGGTGGTGCAAATGCACCACCTTAAGTACGTGTTCGGCGCCACTGCCATAAACAATAATACAAAATAAAAACTCGCTCGCTAGAAAAAAAACTCCGGTACCCCGCATGCGATCACGTGTTTATTTGGTGCGTGTCATACATTTTATTATAAAATTAAATCACATATAGGTACTGCGAAAAGTCTCTGGCAAACACCAGTCAGAAAAGCTTAATGGGAAAACGTGTCGAGTACTGTTTTTGCTGAAAATTGGTTTTTATGCATCCCTATATGTGTGTGTAAACACTGTAAATACGTAATTCGAGCAGTGTTCGCATATACGATTCTGCGGATCAGATAACGATGTTATACCTATGTTTACATCACGTATATTATGAACATGCCGTTATTATTATTAAATAATAATGTTAAATGTACGACAAAGTTTATATTGGTATAGATTCACTTCGCTCTTTAAATACTATAGCTTGATCGAAAACTCTGGCGTGAAAAAATTAGTACTACCAACCATGTCCACCTCTCGTTCATCATTCAATCATAGTTTTAATAAGTACTTACATTTTTTTTATTCCATTTAATAGGACCTTAAGTATGTAATGTATACTTCAAATTGTGAAAGTCAAAATTCAAATGATTTCTTTGCTAAAGGAAAACATGGCGCTGCTCATGATTGATTAATCATCTGTACACATATAGTAACTATATTACACACACACATATATTATAAAATATATGTAAGTATAATTCGGCGCTTTCCCCGACGGGTGGTTTTACGACTTTATTATATTGTATATATCATATATTATGTGAAAATTTTGTCCCGGAGCGTAGGCGGCTATGTATGATATATAATATAATATTATATTGTGTCACGTACCATATTTTGATGCGCTACCGGGAAATGGCTATAAATCCGGAGGAAGTAAAATAAAAAATAAATAATACCCTAGAAAACAGATATTTGATTACCTCCCTTGTGCTGCAGCTTGTGGAAGAAAAGGTTGGAGGTGGGTTGACTTAAAAACGCCTTGCTGTCGTCGCGTAGCATGATGACATCGGCAGCAGTGGTTTCGGGTACTCCTCGGAAAAAGGAAATTGCCATCGTTCGTATATAAATATATAATATGCATATATACTCGTATAGTCATCTTCGTGTATAATAATACAGAACATCGTCTATAGCTTTTTTCGCCTCGACCCAAAACGACTCGTATTTATCATCGTCGCTGTTGCCGTCACGACGAATAATTCTCCGGACTTGTACCGGATAGGGTTGGAAGACGCAAAAGGGGTAATCAACCGTTATAAATAAAATAAAAAACAATTCCCCCTACCGCGTTTGCATAGTTATTCTTTTGACGAATGTCAAACAATTCATATTTCTTCCTGCAGAAATAAGGAAAACGAAAAGTCCCATCGGTCTTCGAAGAGCTTAACCGTATAGTCTTACAAGTTTTTATGTGTGCTCTCCATGTAATAGAAATGCCAAGTTTAGCGATTGGAAGATTTTGAGTCTGCTGCACTCCACCAATGGTACCTATAAACATAGCTGTCAAACAATAATATTCTTTAATTGTTATTGTGAACTCCGGTTGGCCTTATTATATACACCCCTCCCCCCTCCTACCCACCAAATATCATTAGGCGTAAAGCATTATGTATTACAATTTACTTCGGTGCAGTAGTTAAAACCGGAAGATCGTTCTATAATTGAGAACAATAAATATTTTTATGAACGTTGTAAAATAATTTAAAGAAACGTTCAAACATATTACAGCGCGTGTATATATAGATCGTAGAAAACAATATTCACGATATGTATACGCGCAATAAGCACGTTAAATAAAGTAATTATTATTAACATAGAATTCGCTTCACAAGCAATTGGTGTAGAGTTAATTATGCAAGGGATAATAAATTTAAATCTCGGTAATTACACTGTGTATGTATACGGCGCTAGATAAAGTTTTCTCAAGTCGAATACTATTAATTTATTAGAGAAAAACGTCTGTATGATATAATTATTACAATTAAACCGAAAAACAAATGATGATAATTTACTGTATATTTTTTTTTAATTGCTGTGGTAGACAATATATAATTACACTTAAATAATGTTTAACCTTGAGTCGTTATTTTATTTCTTTTTTTTTTGTTTGTTTTGGTTTACCGCCCGCTCGAAATTGATTTCCGCGCGATTATTTGCATAATAATATTGCACAAACCCGACCAAAGTTTAATTGCGGCAACGTTTAGAAGTAATGTTTTATTCCCCCGCAGTAATTATAATCGGTGCGGCGTCGGCGTATATGTAGGTACGGTGCAATCAGGAGAGCTGTCACGGGAAAATGAATTATGATTCGGAAAAATAATAACTCAATAGATTGACAATAACAATAATACTGCGTGTGTCTTAACGATGATTCTAAGCTGTAACTCAAGGGCCTCCTAACTAAGGTCTGCAGGCCACATCCAACACGTGGAAAAGTTTTTATGGTCTGCTATAGACGCCAACTTCAGCGAATAATCCGAAAACGTAGTAATCATATTTTTATTTTGTACAGTTTTGAACTCTGTATGAATTACAACGACAATAATTAAAAAACTTGTACTAATTTATTGTTTTCATAATGTTACATTTCTATGAAACTACTAAAAATTGTAAAATGTGATTATAAAATATGTTTTAGCACGTAAATAGTTTTTAATTTTTTATATGGTCTTCGTGTAAAAAGTTTGCAGGAGACCCCGATCTAACTTAATACTTATCTATAGGTGTACATAATCGTCGGTTTAATATAATACAATTTGAGCAGCGCATCCCGAATAACGTAAATATGGTATATAATATTATAATATTATAGTGGTCGACTCACCCTAACCTTTACGTATACACTCGCACACTCACATACATATATACAGCAGTAGATTGCAAAGGCTGACCCCCTTTGGCGATATGTTTCTCTCACTCGCTCCCTCTATCGAGGTGGGTCGTGCCGAGCTACCACCTACCGACTATATAATATAAATGTGTATTATAGCAGCGCAAATATTATTTTTCAATCGTTTTATAAATCGGCCATCTTTCGACGGGTGCTTTTGGGTGTGGTGGGTGCTAGTGTGTGTGTGTGTGTGTTTGTGTTTGTGTATTTTTTTGCCTTTCCGTAAATCGTATGACGTGCGGCGCCCTGCAGTATGTATGTACCTACTATATATTATTATTATTTTTATTTTCCTCGACGATATTTTACTCGGAAATGAAATCGCCCGAGATCCATTTTCCGTCACGTACTGTTTGCGCGCGTATTGCAGATTAACCGGCAATCATCCGCCGAGTAAACAGCCACCGGCCCCCTTATATTTATTTCACCCCCTTTTGGCCTACCCATCCACGTCAATTCGTCGAACTCACATATTATATCATCGCGATCGTGTATATACGAATATATTAATATATCCCCCCAAGTACGATATTATATGTATGTATATAGGTACTACCAATATTAAATGCATATAGAGGTATTTTGCGTCTGTGCCTATATATAGACCGATTTATTTGTCTCCGGCGTGGAAATGAAAACAAACAGTAGCTAGGATCGTCTCCACCGCCGCTCTTTCAGTTTTATTCAATTAATTTTTTTTTTATTTTAAGCCGCTCTTATAATATATAAATATACTATGTACTATATGCAGGTGCCTATTATATTTCGTGCCTATCTATATTACAATATTATAACAATCGACTTTCTTCACAATATATTAAATATAATGTGCACATATACAAGACGAATTTATTAGCACTCGAAATCGACTATCGATGATCACATGTATTAATTTCCAACGAGTCTGTGTGAACTGGATTTATACTTGAGTTATATTTACGTATTACGAGCTAAAAAGCAAGTTTGAAATTTTACGCTTATAGATATAATATATTATTACCTATATAATATTATGGTATATTATATTTAATATTATTGTGCATGTGCCTATTTTAATCAGGATACGAGAATCTTTTAGTATTATTGCAATTGATCATTATACATAGGTATTATTATATTATAATATTATAATATTATAACAACGCGTGACTCGTCGTTATGTGATATATTATATACCTATAAGTATAGAATACGATAACAATTTATCATCACGCGTGTATTGAATATTATAACTGCGGTCTACGGGCGTTATAGAAATAATAGAAATAGCAATAAATTGTAATATAATAATATGTTTAAATTGAGTATATACGATATATCGACCTAAATAGCTGTTATATGTTCAGATATGTGTAAAATTGAAAACATTGTATTACCCGCAACATTGTATTACCTATATAGTTCCGAGGACCTCGACCGATATGTGTCACGTATAGTAGGTACCTACCGTAATCTATGTCACCGAATATTATTTTTTTTTGGTTTCAATGTCATCCATTATTTTATAATACTGTATATTTGGTCTTAATGATTTATGTGTGTCCTCTTTTATTTGAAAAAAAGCTTGTGAGAGCTATTGTTATAACATAGGTAGTTTAGATATAATACTGTACTAATGTGCAGTATACTGCAGTACGTTTATATATATACTAACCAAGTATTTTCTGTTCTCAGGTCAAGGTTTGGTTCCAAAACAGGCGCACAAAACACAAGAGGATGCAACAGGAAGAAGAGGCCAAGGTGCAACAACAACAGTCGGGCGGCGGTGGAGGCCCGAAGAACTCGCATCACGTCAACAAGTGGAAGCAGGAGACCCAGAACAGTGGATCCGACAGCGAAATGCACCACTACGGAGAGGGTTCTCCACAGTCGGCGCAGCACAGGGATGACGGGACGATGCACTACGACGGGTACAGTTCCGAAGCGGACAGCGAAGTCTGAATGGTGGACGATGTACCAACCGCGGTATCATCGCTGGACCACGCGATACCTCAGCCGGAGTTCCACGTGACCGTTCTACCATCACCGTCTGCGCAGACCATTGATGTCGTATAAAATATATCCGGATATATTATAATGTACATAAGTGTTTTATAATTTTGTTCAATTATTATTTTCCATCTTGTACACACAAAAATGGAAACTGTCCATTTTTCTAGTCATTTTGTGTACCTCGTTGTTTTTAAATCCTCTCTTGTGGTACATATAAATATATAATATAATATATAAATTATATATTAAATGGAAAGTTGTAAATAATCGAAGGTTAAATATGTATAATGCCAGTGTGTAAATAATATATTTGTAGTGAGTATATTATATATATATAAATACAAATAACTCGCAAGTTTTTTAATTATTATTATTATTATTATTGTATAATGTACAAAAGACTAATAAAATGATATTTTCATTTGTAGGCTAATTAGAATAAAATATATTATATATATTATTATATGACATGTATTATTATTATTATTATTATAACTATTATTGTCGTCACGATAAAACAAATAAATGTTAATGTAAAAGGCTTATGTACAACAAAAAAAATTTGGCCTTTGTACATTCGTCTCCTCTTGCTGCTGTGCATATAATACAGAAAATGAGTTAAATAATTGTTAACTTTAATACGTATGTGTTATAATTGAAGAAAGCGCGTCATTGTTTAATGTTTTGTTCGAATATAATGATAAAAATTAAAAAAAAAACAATAATAATAATTTCCTTAATTTACAATACACTGTGTTTTTATTTTTCATTTCAAACGGTTTTTCCATAGAAGTGCTTCCATTATTTTAGTATGAACAGACCTGATGCCTCTAGAATGATATTATACAGTACAAGATTAAAGTATCTTCCTATGCTGTTTAATGTTTATATCCTACTCATTGATATTATATATAACTATAATATTTATAATTGTTATATTATAATATCTTATTATCTTATATAGGTAAGTTGTAAGTGTGTGGAGTATATTATTCGTATCACGATTATTTGGCGCAAATGACGTGTCCACGACTCGTATCTACGGGATCTTCGTTGATATAAAATTGCAAATACATCGTGCGAATTTTTAAAAGAACAATAAGTACTTGATTTTTGCCATCAACCTTACTTTTGTCCACGATGTCAAACAGCCCATCGTATAATACCGTCAAAATAAAAAATTGGCCGTCTTCGGGGCTTTGACGCTGTCCGTAATTTAAAGCGGTCGAAAGTAGGTATAATGATATAGTATAAGCACTTATGTTCACTTTTTTTAACCACCACTTTGAGGGTACAAACGACTATGTCGACTATCCGGGATGGGAACCGAGATGACTGGAGGTACCGTATTAGCTCTCGGCGGCAAAGGCCTATCTCCCGTTTTGTACCTACAAACAAACATCAGCTCATCCGTACCAAACGTCAAAAAACCCACCCCGCCACACTGACCGTGGTGGTACGAATAACTTTTATTCTGAACAGTTAATATTATTTTTTTATTGTCGGTTGAGAATCGCATACTTTTTCATGTACGTTCCATCACTCATCGATCACAAAAATATTTTAAAGCAGAAATCTATAAAAGAGTTATCATTGCAAGACCTAACACGTGGGTGCAGGTTGCTGTAATTTAAACCTTTAAAGGCCATATAGAAATCTCCTGCTATATTGCTATATATTGTAAAAATAAATATTTGTATATAGACTGCTTATTCTAAAATAAATGTTTAAAAAAAAACTCGTTAGTGTATACCTGTACAGTAATATTTTATTCATCAAAACCTTATTTAGTTTTAGTTGTATTATGTTATTCATAGTTATAACTTTATATGTGTTCGAGACGATAATCACCAAAACGCGTTTGTAAAATGATTTTTTCGATTTTCATTTTTTACCATTGTGCGGGATTTTTAGCAAGTCAAACACGATTGTCTTTTATAATAGTACAATAGAACGTCAAAACGACAAATGATGTTTAAATATAAATTTGGTGTTCGACGCCGAGATAAATATCAAATACCTTTGGTCTCCGGTGTTCAGCAGTAGGTATATGCAGCGAAGCCATTACCAGCTACCTATATACTTTAAGTTAGCCAGTTAGGTTATTCCTGTCGAGTATTATAACGTAGGTACCTGAAATAATATGATAAATAGACTAAAATAGAACTAAAGTGTCATGGGCCACGTGCAGCGTGAGAAATTTTATGGAAAATATTTTTAATTATTTTTTAATAAAAAACGTGTTTGGATTTATATCGAAATGTGATTTATTTTATCATTAGAAACGTCAAAGTATAACCACAAGATTGAGATATGAATATTCATGTGATATAATCATTATATGAGGGGAAAATAATTTAAGACGGATTTCGTCTTGGTATGCAATATTTTAATAACCTGTAGTGGCGTCGGTATACATAATATAGCTATTTAGGTGAGGGAAACGGAAAAAAACAAATATAGGTACCTATACCATAAATAGCTGTTTAAAGTGCCTATTATGAATGCCCTAAAATATTATTTATGAAAAAATAATTTGATACACGCTAAATATCGTTTTCGCCTAAATCAAATTCGTATATTCAATATCTCTACAATATGTGTGTAATTTGGGTATGTGAAATATCGTATTTTAATGAAATAACTATACTGCAAACTATATCATTTTCAGTCTCCGTACATTTTTTCATGATTATGAATAACAATATTATACTTTTAAGCTTTTCCCAAAAAAAAAAACATACCTATGATAGGTTAGGTTGGGTATGAATGTGTCTTTTAAAAAATAAAAGTTCATTTAGCGATTCTTACACAAACATTACCCCCCCCCCAATTATATACGCCGTTGTATACGATATGTCTATAAAGTATATACCTATATACTGTTTGTCTGATTGTAAACAATATTAACTACACGGGGTGACGGAGTACCATCTATACTTCGTAATAGTATATAGTATATATTATAATGTTGCCTATAATGTTTAAGAATTGATTAATAAAACCGTCTAAAATAGATTTATACGCCTGCACTGAGGAAACACAATACAATATTATATTACTTACAATAAGTATTTTCCATGTGCAAGTGTCACGTTGTTTTCGAGTACGATTAATGTTCGTCGTATTATACACTCGTACGATATTTTTTTAAAAGTCACGCGATGTCAAAACATTATATATTAATATATTGTACGTCAAAGCCTATAATACGCATAATTGTGCTTACAAAGAATATAATGATAAATGTACATAGATAATCGACAAATCTATTACGTGGTGCGACACCTCGGTTTTCGACAAAAACTAATATTATCGCCTTTACGTCTTTATTAAACGTATATATTACATATGTAAAATTGTAAAAGTACCTATATTACAATAAAATTATACACATTGTATAATAATATAATATAGGTACTGTATAGTAAAAGGCGTCGACTAGTCACGTGTGTGTGTGTTTATATGTTTTCAGGTATATATTCATATACTACACATCATAAATAATTTTGTAAAATGGCGTATTCCGGACACGTCATGCTGACTGGTCGTATATGCCCGCGACGAAGGTTGCCCGCTACTTAGGGACACAAATGACAATTATTATTATTTACCGGACGGAAAAAAAATTAAAGAAAAAAAATCACCGTTCGGAGTGTGAAACTCGTTATGCCTTATATATATATATAATGCTTATAATGCGTTGTATCGTATATATTATTATTTCCAGTTAACTGCCACCGAGGAAAAAAACGCCGTGCACGTTTTTATGTAATCTGTACATACCTACCAACTATATAGATGGGTATTATAGAGGTATCCGATAATAATATATTAATATATTATATAGGTATAGGTACCGCGTGGCCAGACCGCGGCGATTACTTTTTCCAGCCGTTTTTTTCAACCACGGCGTTGATATAAATACGTTTTGGTATACCTATAGTGTCCTAGTATATATGTATGCAGAAAGCCAGAACATAATTTATATTTAACAAATCCTCAATCTTACCCCTTTTTACCACTCAAAAATCAATCCCGCTCCTATTTCCTTATTATTATGCATTAACATATATAATTATCTTAGGTCTTAATATTATACAATAGATTTACATAATAGTATAATTTGATTTTTTTTTAGCCATGATCTATTATAATCACACAATATATTAAAGAAGTAAAGAAAATAGTTGATCGATGCAAACCACGACGGTTGGATGGATATGAAATGGATTGTAATAATATAAAATAATTCATGTTGCTTCCGAAAATGTGATAAGTTATATTGGGCGTACAATTGTATAAAATTCAATAACAAATTATATATCGAATTTTTTATCGATTTTTTTATCCTAAATTGTGCGTGCTTATTTAAAAAAAACTTTTTTGAACGGTGAAGTTTTCCAAAAGTATTATAACCCTATTTATATAAATTGGAAATTGAATGTAGACATTGATATTTCATACAAAAAATAAGAACGGTCAAAATCAGACTGATTATAGTTTAGAACTTTACAAGATATTATTGAATATTTGAGTACAATATTCAACCACTCAGCAGATTGACATAGATACTGTTTTGAGCACTTTTTTATGCAATTTCCATACCAGTGAGAGATAGAGAGAGGGAGAGAGGGAGAGAGGGAGAGAGAGACAGAGATAGCGAGCACTTAATATTAATAACATTTAAAACTGCAGATATAACATTAACGTCAGCCAAGTCTGCACGCTTCATGATTTATAAATCATAATCTATTATAATATTAAGCATGCGTGTAGTATTATTGCGAGTTATTATAATATAATGTTCAGATCTCGTAGAAGTCTTATTTAAAACCAACGGTTGGATGGATGATAATTTAAAATTCACAAAATACTTTATGTGTTTTTAAACGCAAAAGCAAAATAAAAATCGTTTTCTTACGAGGGCTATATATAGGTCGTGTTAACAAGAGAGTAGTAAATGGCAAGCGGTAGGTAGGTAGATAAGTTTAATATATATACTCAGTATTTACACGCATTATTATTGTGCATGGAGGGCGTTTTGAATATAACAACGTGACGCAGAGGCGGATTCTTTTCCAATATGATATTATTTTTCTGGTATATTATAACATAGTCTCGTCGTTTATTATATATTTAACGTTATTACCGCGTTATATATATATACATAAAAAAAAATTGCAATAATCGCGGGCGGTAATTACCATTTGACGGATGGAAAAAAAAACATATTTAAAAGTCTAAATTCCTCAACAAAAAATAACTCGTCCATTGTACGTTAATATATAATAACGATTGTGTATGTGTGTGTGTTTGTGTGTGAGTAACGGCAGCACTACAGCAGCAACCGTATAATTTATCATTTTTATTGGTACCTAGGAATAAATATCTTATACCTATAATCTATATGCTGCAGTATGCATGTTGAAATCACGCGCGTAATGATCGTTGCTAAACCTATCATTTCTTTTTTTTTCATTTTTCATTTTTCCGTCCCTCAAAACACACTGCAGCAGCGTATTTACGATTAACGAGTTTTTTCTATATTATTTTTATATTTTACATCGGTTCGTCTTATACACTATAGACTATAGTATATATAAAGTATAATATTATGGTATACACCGCGTATATACTTTATAAACATATTGATATATAATATATAGTTTATACGTAGTTTACTTTTATGTATAGGTATAGGTATCCGGATCACTATATTGTGTACCTTAGCATAGCTATCGATGACCATAATACGATAAAAAATAGAAGAAAAACACCGTTCTACAGGGCAAATAATTCCATGAAATGCATGTACCTATAGGTATTATACACCTATAGAGTGTTTGTTCTACAATTTCAAGTAGAAACTAAAATATGACTTCAAGTTTGACCCTTATTTTTTCCCCCAAAACAAGTCTAAAATACTGTGGCACTAAGAGGTCAGTGGAACATATTAAAGCAATAATATCTATTAGCTATAGGCCGAAAAATGCATAAATACGCCACATACGTATATTATACTAAATAATGTATCAGACAAAGCGTTACGTGACAACTTTACAAAGTTTTTATTTGGATTTTACTATCTATAGTCCCCGTGTAAGATTACCCAGATATCATAATATTATGTAAACACAATTAATTCTAAAAACAGTCATGTAGAGGTATTTGAATAATTATCTGTTCCTAAAAGTAACCTGTGAATTATACGTTTTATAATATTATGCGTATCGTATCAATGTATCATACCTTTGTACACTCAAAGTGGTTTTATCGCTGTGAATTATTGTTGAGAAACGAGAATCGGATCGTTTGCAACAAAAAAGGCTGATTAATGCCGATTTTTTCCTAGACTAACTTCCGGAAAAAAAATAGTAGTTACAAACTCACGAGTAATAGAGATCGATTAGGCAAATTAATATAATACGCATAATATAGTGGAAAACTCAGCAGAGGTATCGGTGAGTTGAAACTAGAAGCCACTTTACACGATAATGAAAGCATGCGCAATCTTTCTCTTTACCCCATTCTGAACCGAACCAGTGAAACCCCTTGTGTTATTACTTATCAGTAAAGCCTTTTACCAGCATTTTTAAAACTGGTTGAAACCACTGAATAGGGGAGAGTGATTGTGCATTTCTTTTCATACTGCCTGTATTATTACTTATGACGTATACCTATACCACTATATGGATAGACAACAACTATAAGGATGACGCTATGAATCATGACTACTGCAGACGGTCGCCCGACAGACTACACGAACTTTCCAGGTTACTTAGTAATTTTTTACCCCCGGTCCACATCGATAATTTAAAATAATATATTTAAATGTTTAAATCAAAAGTCTGTATAGATTTGGCATTTTGGCAAACGCTTTTGAACACTTCTCGAACCAGTCTTAGCAGGCTGCCGTACCCTACTGTAATGGAGGTATTGTAAATTATGGGATAAAATATCCAGGTAAAAAAAGCTACATGTAAATTCCACCTGGAAAAATATACAGGCACAAAAATGAATTTATAAATTTCGCCTGGAAAAAATAAATATTTTTAAACCAAGCGTTAAGTAACTTGATTTGATTGATTTTACTTTAGAATTTTAGATGATTATATTTTGACTTGTCTTTATCAATATAATCATTACTATTTTTAAGATTTGTATTAATTATTAATGACTTATTGGTATAATTATATTGACTTAATATGTGAAATATAAATTTATTTAAATACTTATAATGATTATTCTATGTTGTGACTCATATTATTATTAATATGAATAATATGACACATTCACAAAATTTTATATTAACAGTAAATAATAAATGTATTCTATTTATAATTATTCTATTTTATTTGTTTCATTATGTTACATTATGATTTATGACTATCGTCTGTCCTTCCTGCCAACCAGGTTTGCACCTATGGGTAGGTACGCTCTTTTAAATATACAAACAAATAAATAAATATTCAAAACTACTTTGTAGAAAATATACGGATTTGAGTGAAAAATACAAAAAAACTAACTTTAAACTTTTGAACTTCATTAAGTAATAAGAACTTCTTACTTATAGGTAATATCTGTTTATTAATTATAATTTTGTTTCGGGTGGAATTTACATGCGCCCCTGCAAAGACCTTCATTCAAGATCCGGGCCTCAAAAAAATAAAAAAGGGCTAAATTGGGCTTTTTTTTGTACAACTATTCTGGCCAGGCCGGGCCGAACTTTTCAAATAATATAACCAAGGATAGATCATCGGGTTTTATTGCTTCGACTTATAATTAATTAGTTAAGAATTTAATACAAAAGATGTTTTATGATTTTTATAAATGATTAAATATTTTCTTAGTTCATTATTTTTTAAACCAAAGTGTGTATTGAAATTAAATATGAACCAAAATTATTATGTAAAATAAGCGCTATGCACTGTAATTTGTTCAATATTTTGGAAAGGTGCAGGATTAACTCGGTAAACATCAGTGACCCCCGGGCGCTCTCACGGTGGGCGGGGGGGGGGGGTATGGGGATAGATGCCCCCCTCAAGGTTCTTTATTTTCTTACATATTAGTAATACACGTTTTGTCTACTTTTGATATGTGTTTGTGTTTTCAATATATTAACTTGGTAGTTACTATTTTAATTTTTTTTTTGGTATTTTTCTTTATCGTGATTATTGATTCCACTAGCCCTAAACAATATTATTATTTATCACTGCAGATAAGGATAACATATAACAGGCAATTCGTTTTATACAATTGATTTGTACCGTATTTTTGTAAACGATCAATCCGTCAACTTTTCCCATTCCCAGCTTCGGAAAAAATGTAAAGGTATTATTACAATGATAACAACGCAGTGATAAAATAAAATAAATAATTTAAACTTTAAACTGATCTATTGGTTTTACAATTGTGTTTATTTTTAATTTTTATTTTATCCTAGCTATAAAATTTCTGCCAGAAGGAGTTCTTCGCTCTCAACATAATATTATAGTATCTTATCTTTTACCAAATTGGATCAAGATGGTATACTTTAGAGAGGTAATTTTTCGATATAATTTATTTTATTTGATGTATCGATCATTCGAAACATTTTTATTTTATAATCTTTTAAATATTGTATCTACCTATATGAAGTAAAACTTATAAAATCTACTTCTAATAATAATTATTATTATTTACATATCGTTAAAATATTATTAGGAAACTACAAATTTTATTTCGGGGATATATTATAATATATAATATAAAGGTATTAAGCAAAAAAAAAAAAATGATTGTTAATGTTTGAAAATTATAATATAAATATTAAAAAATAAGGTATAATTAAATACTTGAGTAAATAAATAATTGCTTTTTTTATATTTTTAAGTGAATATATATGGTGGTGTGGGGTTGCCCAAGGGTTACTTTTCATGTAATTGCAGGTGGGGGCTACGCTCCCTCCCAAAATGTCAGACCTAGTCGTGAAACTCACTCGTCCTGAAAGTGGCTGCCAAACTAATTTTGTTTCCTAGTAGTGTAAAATAATTAAATAATGTATAAAAAATGATTTTCCTGTAACAGTGGCTTAGTATGACAAAAAACCACTTAGGTACCTACAGTAAAAAAGCTGCAACTGACTTAATTGCCTATGTTGTCACAACAACAATACTTAAAGGTTTCTCAACAAGAGACTACGGTTCAGAACTAAATAACCAATATAACAAAAAAAAAAATGATAACATATAATTTAAAATTTAATACAATGAATAGAAAAAAAGTAACATTGGCTCTGACATAAGTTTGATTTATCATATATTATGGTCATCTTGTATGCGTGGCGTTTATCTCGATGAATTAAGTTTATACAAGTAGAGGTTAAACAAAGTACAAACACCTGAAAGTTTTTAAAACGTAGGTACATGACTGATACTAATTATTACTATTATCTATTATAGTATAATAAATATTTAACCAGTATTATTAATGTATAATATTATACATTTATAATACCGGTTAATCATATTATTATAACATAATATACAATATAAATTATAATCAATATAATATTATGTATCACCTATCTTGGCACTTTTATTATTGAATACAGTCGGACTCTCGATAAGTGTATACTCTCAGTAATTCGAAGCAAATGCTCTGTCCCTCGAGAATCACAAGACGCAATGCAAGAAAAAAAATACATTGAATAAGTAATTTGAACTAAAATCATATTAAATTGTTATTTACATCATCACCGTATAAATGTATAATATTCACAACGAATTAATTATAACGCACCGATCGGCATTGGCAGTATTATACTATTGTGGATATGTGCGAGTGTGCGTGCATAATATACATATACGCAGAGCATGATATCAACGATAATTACTATCGATTTTGTATACCTTTCGTACAAGGTATAGGTAGGTCGTAATATGTACAGGTAAGGCTAATTTATGGACCGTGCGCCGAGAAAAAAACAAGCCTCGCCGAGACATAAATCGCCCTCATATAATATTATAACGTCATATAACCGTGTAATTATAACAACGTAAATACACATTTGAAATAGTTAGTATTTTTATTTATTCACGATACGTATACATTGTACATATATTATACACACATTATATTATGTGAGCGGTGCAGCGTATACTATATTATATATATTGTGTATTTGTGTCATTGGTGGGAACATATAGAAAATAACAAACAACCGCTATTTGTATATATATATATATATTTATATACGAATTATTTAATTATACTGATGACGACGTATAATTTTTTTTTTACTTCTTTAAAACGACGCCCTCGAGCAATGGTTGCTTCTAATCGGTTGTCCGCGCAGCGAGTAAATATACATATTTTTTTAATACTTTTTGAAGTCCGTATCCTGTTTGGTCCATAACGACGACGATATAGCTTTCCGCCATCATAATTAATAATATACTCAAAAATGGCAATTATAATTCCAGATAATAACGAAGTAACGAACCGATGTTGGTATAAAGAAACATTATTGTTATACATTTGGAATTGAAAGCAAAGGCGCGAGCACCGTTGGACCCGAACAGATTAAACTCTTAAGGACACCATTCGCTCGGGCAAGCCAAGTTTGTACTGCCGACATAGAGACGACGGACACAAAGTGCATTAAGAATATTAATATTAACTATGACAAAATTTTGTTTTTATTTTAGAGGAGTTGAAGATAATATTTTTTTACTCCAAAATACGTATTTTAAATTTTAACACTACATTTTCTCATTTTATTATATGAAAAGTTCCTTTCATTTTAACCATTAAGTTAAAAGACAACAATAAATAAGTGTTAATGACACCTATTTACAAACTTACATACATTTATGGAAATTGTGAGATGAACTCCTAATTCTGAAATGTAGTTGACAAATATTAAACTGTATACATATATAAATCAGTATATTATGGATATAGGACTATGCGAATGTAGGAAATTTTTCCCCCGGATCACTAGAGTTATTTTTTTTTGGAGGAATCACCTCAAGTCAGCACATTTTAAAAATAATTTAATATCGTTTTTTTTTTCGTTTAAAGTAATATTTTTATATATCTGAAAATATCCTCCTACTATGCGTAGTAAGTCCAGAGTTGGCGTTATTACAGTTAAATTGATTGCAAATTTATAGTCAAGAATAAACAGAAATTATATCATTGCCCCCTACATGTCGCCCCTGTACATTTTTGAAGAAGCATATTTTCCCCACAAGTAGGTAATTTGAGAAAAAGTAATAATATAAATTAAAATAATAATAATATTAATAAGTAGGTAATTATTAAAACGAGTACTTATTGTAAATGTATAACTTAAAAATATATGTATTTAGAGATAAAAAAAAAAGAATCATAAATCAAAGACTTTTTAGAAAATGTAGCATTTTTATGTATAGGAAGAACTAGCCATTTATGTTATTAGTTATTATAATTATATTTTATTTACATAATCTTATCATCTTATCTTATTATATTTTTCAAATGTTTTTACATATTTTTCCTAAGCATAAATATTTTTTTTTAGTTATTTTATTAGTACTTTTTATTGTATAAAAGTGGCAATGATAAATATTAAATTTACATAAAATATACAATATTACCTATCTATATAATTTGTTTTATTTATGGAAATATTTAGAAATTTATTCTATTTAATTTTATTACACATTAAGACATTACGGTGGGAGGGGAATGGATTTTCCATTTACCAGGCAGTATAATGGTACCTACATGGTAGTTTTGTATATAACTATTACCTATCTATGTAATTATAACAAATCTACCGTTCGAAGGACTACATGCAGATAATTTCCTGCAAAGTGGTGACAAAAGTTTAAATTATAAAGAATCATGTCATTATTTACTAGAATTGCGTACTATTATTACTATTTAGTTATTTGTATAAATGCCAATTATCAGTTAATTAAATGATGACGTTAAACAGTTTATCAGTTATCAGTAGCAGATAGAGTAAACACAAATAAATTATATAAGCTCAAGTTTTTCATTAAAACAAATTATTAATTAATTAAGTGTAATTGGTATAATATATTAATGATATTTAGTCTATACTGTAATCCGTATTTTCTTAAACATTAATATGAACTGCTATTTTACTATTATAGCATTTTATTGCGTATTCAGTAGATAAGGCAAATCGCCGTGTGGATAAAACTGCAATAATGAAAAGATTAAAAAAAAGTGTCTTGGAAAAATTTCCCAGAAAATGTAAAATATAGTTCGGGGTTGATGATCGAAGACACACTTGCTATATGTCGATCGGCAATATACTCCGAAATTGAGAGACTCTTCAAATTAAAGGTTTTAGTTTTTAAATGATTATTATAATATCATCATTATGTGCACAGAGAATTAATATTTCATTTTTACGTTTAAGTATACTATACTTTTATATACTGTTGTATACGTAGAGGTGTCGTAAAAGGTATATAATATATATATATAGTTATCGGCCGCTTTAATAACATATATAATAAGACCATAATCGATACTCAATAGACTGCGCGGAAGGAGATGAAACGCGTAGGTACTTATATATAGTTATAAATGATTTATAAAATGATGTTATACCTAAAGTGGTACCTATTATATGTATATATAATATGTTGGCAAGGGAGGTATAACACCAGGTGACTGCAGTGGAGCGCGGGTTGCAGTAAGCCTAAAGCTAAATTCACACTTGATCGATGAAATCAGTACACCCTTATAACGTAGGTATCCTCTACACGTATCGTATACATAGTATATACGTATCCACACATCGTACAGTGTACCTACACTATATCGCACGTCTCGTATATATAAATACCGTGTATATACATGTATTATAAACACGTATACCGCGGTTGGACACCCTCCTCAGGCATAATTCCATTTGGTACGCCAAACATCTGCCATTATCTATTGTTAACAAAAAAAAAAAAATGCCAGTAATTTATGTTGCCGCGTCAATATATATGGCTAGCCGGCTTATTATATTGTATATAATAATTTCAATTGTAAATTAATTAGAGAACACGAGTTTAGACGAACGTCCGTTACTCCGTTCTACATATATAATATTATACATATATAGGTACTTATCACATTGCTATCGATGTATTGTATCTGCGAAACGCTGCACTGTCTGAAAAAAATACATAATATGTATGTATAATATATATTATATATAAATAGGTACCTATGTATAATATATTGTGTGCGTGTGCACAGCAATTAGATAGTGTTGTTATTAACTGTATAAATTCCTATACATATAGGTACACGTATTTATTTCAAAGAGTGTAACCATTGTGAATAGTATAAAGTATATCATACTTATATTACTTATATGGAAATATATTTATATATACTCAGTGTAAGAGATAAGTGTAATATATTGTGTGCTTTTCGGACGGAAATAATAAAAAGTACAAATTATATAAAACATGCGTTAATTGCCAGTCGGCTGGAGAGTTGAATGAAATTTGTGTCTTGTGTGTAAATTCGATAAACATAATATATGAATATAATATAGTACATTTATACATCTGTATAACATCCTATGTTTAAATACATATAGTTATTTACAGTAAAATTGATTGTGTTTTTCACGAGAGGAAGTTTTCAAAACAAATAACGAGACGACACATTTATATATGTACATACACACATACACATACCTACACATGTATATGAGACTAAAGTATATTTTATTAGTTTTTTTTAACCTTTCTTTCACTCTGTTAGTCTGCACTGACGCTCGCGCATAGCACACGAGGCAATAAAAGGGTGTCCGCCCGAAGCGAAGGAGATAATTGGCCGGTGATTTACCACCGACAATATAGTAAGTGCCTGGAAAACAGTGAAACACGTTATAAATAATATAATATATATAGGTATATATGGTACAGACTATAGGCATATTATCCTTAGTAGATGGAGTCTGCGGCCTGTGCGTGCGGGGTTTTAATATTATATATATATTGGTTTTGTGCGGCAGTCTCGTTAAAAATACGTTTTTGTGCAATCCAATATAAATGTTAATATATAATATAGTAGGTATAATATACGAAAATCATTACCACCGTTTCATCCTACAAGTTTTTTTCGCATTTCGATTACAATGAAAACAAAATACTGTAAGGTATAGGTATGGGTCTGCCGTCTGTAATAAGTGACATTATATACGCGTATATAATATACATCATCGCCGTCGGTCGTGTGTGCGAATCTCTCATACATACACGTTCGATGGGATTTTCGATAATATGATATTATATATTTATTCTCTTTTCTCGCAGTTCGCACCATAATGTTTGTGTGTATTAAATATTTGTGTGTGCACTTACTACACAGTACACGGGTTCCTATATAATATATGTATATAAATATATATAATATATATTATGTATATTGTATATTATATTCAACGGCGAAGACACGATATCCATCTGCTAATAATACGAATACAAGCGTAGGCCATTTATCAAATCCGAAACGAGTCGTGCCTGAGTAAATTATAACGGTTGACAGGTAGTTATAATAATAAACCTATAACTGAGGACCGTATATAGTGCCTCTTGCACCTATATACATATTATAATATTATATACCTACACCACGATCGCCACGTATATTACAATTATATACACACAAGCGGGCGCGAGACGACGTGCCAGCCAGCTTCGCGCGAACTTACAGAAACGCACCGGTTATATTATTATATTATAAGCTATATTAATATTGTTATTTTTATCGTTTTAATTTGTATTATTCCGGGCAATTTCTCGGGAGATTTACGATTATGTACGCGCACGTAATATAATAATTACGTGTACCTGTATACGAGAGTGCGGCTTGTGTGTGTAATCTGCCACCCCACGGACAGATAGTTAGAACCAAATTGCGGTTTGAGCGTATTTAACTCGCAGTCGTTATTATTATGCGTACATTATGAATATACCTACAATATGCGAGTAGAATGTCTTCTGGTACACGCCAGACATAATACACATAATATTACCTCGGATTATTATGAATTAAGGTACGGCCCCACTGAACGCGATTTGCGATTTTGCGTTTTGCGATTGCGTTTTGCGTTTTTACGATTTTATCAAAACTATAGAATAGCTATGACATGGCCACACTGTCAGCGTTTCGCGTTTTGCGTTTTACGATATATCGCTTTTAACGCAGATAAATCAAAATAGTTTGTTTTCATGCGATTAATCGCTCTTGAAAAGCCCACGATGTCGGTTGATTCAGAAAAATTAGCTGCAGCAGTTTTTTTAAAAGAACCAATTTGGAACCCTCGCCATGCTGGTCATAGAAGTAGGACCATTATTCAACAGTGTTGGTCTGATCTTAGTAAAGAGATGATTGTAGATGGTAAGTATTTACAATACATGTTATATTACAAAAATAAATACAAAATATAAATTATCCAAGTTCACTTTATTTTAATATTTTATGTATTATGTATATTGGCATATAGCTTTATTTATTAAACACTTACAAGTAAGTATACGTTATATAAACTTATAAGGAATAAATAATTAAATAATATTATAAGCAATATTGCAAACTTTATATAAAAAGTATAGGTACATCGTATATAAGTCATTAGGTACCTATTGGTATTACAATATATTATATAATATTATTTTGATACTTATAGCTTATTGAACATTATACAAATTAAACATTGATTATAAATAAAAACTATTAAAAATTATTATTAATCAATAAAATGTATACATATAGTATGTATAAATTTACTAGAAATTATAAATTATGCTATAATCAATTACACAGTACACTAGTTAAAATAGTTAAGAATAGGTCGATAGGTACTCGATAGAATATTATAGAGATCCGATTGGGAAATTACATTTGAATCAATTGAATAAGCTTACCATATGTAATTATTCTATTTTTAATAATAAAGTCGAAGTTTAATATACGAGCAGTTATTTATAAATTATAATGATTATTCTTGTTTATTTTTGGTTTTAAAATAGTAATACGATTTGATTGAAATTTAAAATTGACGAACAATTACATCGTTGCAGTATATTTTACTATAATTAAATAAGTTTAATAACGAAATAAAGTAAAAAAAAATATGATGAAATGTAATAATACCTAGGTAGGTCCCTATCCTATAGATATTAAATGTTTTAAAATTTAAAAAAATAAATTGATACCTGTGACAAAAGTCAAATAAATATTAAAAAAATGTAATACCTATATCTATATGATATTATTAAAGTTACATTATCTACCTAATGTTAAATATAGTCCATTTGCCAAGGAACTGAACCATACTCACTAATAAAATAGTCGGCGAATATTTCTCTAGTGTCTCTGGCATCTGTACTAAATCTATTATTTCTTCTGCCGTCAGAGATATTAGCAACTTTTTCTTCAGATAAATTTTGAATAATATTTTGCATTGGTTGTTTATTATGCGTTAATACTACATTGTGCAATATGCATACTGCTTTTGTAATTATAATAGCATTTTCAATATTAGTTTCGATGGCTTTATTTAATATTCGCCACTTCGAGGATAGAATACCAAAAGTATTTTCAACTGTGCGCCTTGCCCGAGAAAGTCTGTAATTAAATACTTTTTTTTTATTATTATTTATGAGTTGTTTGCCAGGATATGGTCGTAATATATTAACTAATAATGGAAATGCTTCATCGCCTATGAATGTGTATGGTACTATGATGTTGGTATTTGGAAGTTCTGCATTATTAGGAATATTCAGTTCTTTATTTTGAAGTTTTTTGAAAAATTCTGAATTTTTTAAAACTCCGCCGTCGCTTTCCCTGCCATACGCACCAATGTCAACCATCACAAATTTGTAATTTGCATCAGAAACAGCAAGTAGATGTATAGAAAAAAAATGCTTGTAATTGTAGTACATTGAACCCGAATTTTGTGGCTGATTAATCCTTATATGTTTTCCATCGATGCTTCCAAGGCAATTCGGAAAATTCCAATTTTTATAAAAATCTTTGGAATTTGATTTCCATATATCAACTGTAGGTTCCGGCAAATAAGTAGGTAATAATTTATCCCAAATAGCACTACATGTCTCTACTACAATTTTTGAAATAGTAGTTTTTCCCATTCTAAAAGTGAAAGCTAAGCTTCTAAAACTACAACCAGTAGCCAAAAATCTAAAACATACATTTAAAGGTTAATAGTTTTTGAACTTAAACTAGTTGAACTGATATTATTGCAATTAAAATAATTTGTTTTACAATTAGACATAAGTAGTAACGTAGTTTGAATTAATGTCATGTAGTTCCACTAAAAAAATAAATAAAAACTAGTTATGAGTAAATATTCACGTTTTTCCTTTATTTTTTTATTTTGTTTTCCCCGACTCTTTTGTAGATTACTGAACATTTTTAATGTTTATACTATGGTGAATAAAATAATTTATTTACCTATTACAATCTTTAGCTATAAAAGTTGAAAATGTTATAAATGTTAACTAAAAATCCTTTTTTACTTTTAAATTTGATAAATTTTGTCAAAATTCGAACTTAAGACACTTATAAAAACTATGACTATGTGTGTTATTTTATTATTTTTCAACTGGTATTTTAATAATATCAGGAGCCTTATTGTATTAATTTTTCACGCTTATTGACCAAACAAATGTTATTGGCATTTACAGAAAAAATTTTAATTTAAAATGTCTGCAAACAGCTCAAACGAGTCAAAATATTTTGAAAATGTTATCAAATATAGTAATAAAATAATTGAATAATTGATAATTAATAATCAAATATAGTAATTGATGAAATAAACATATATGGTGTAAATTTCAAGTTTCTACAGTTAATAGTTTTTGAAGTACAACCAAATAAGAAAACACTATTTAAAAAATCGAGTGAATATCCAATGTTGTAAAACTTTGAACTCCACACGATCATAAAAAGATAATTTGACTTTCAGGTAAAAATTTTATTTTGATAAAGGTAGACAAACTTATAATGAGGAATCTTTTATTACATTTTCAAATTTTATATTAAAAAAAAGACAGTTATGTATTTCTAACACAAAATAATGATGTGATTTTTACGTATTTTGTCAAAATTCGAACTTAAAATACTTATAAAAAAAAATTGTGAATTTATTTTTAATATTTTTCAACTTCCATTGTATATAATAGGTATACAATATATTATGGACCTTAATTAAATTTTCAAGATTTTTGACACAACGAATGACATTTTATTGAAATATATATAAAAAAAAAAAACTAAAAAAATCGGAAACTTAAAATTTCCGTAATCAGCTAAAACAAGTCAATACAGATTTTACGTAAAAATTCATGTTTTTCCTTATTTTTTTTTTTGTTTTTAACGGCGCTTTTGAAAACTACTGTGAATTTCCAAGCGTTATTTCGATTACTTATCTGGTACACTGCAGACACATATAAAAAAATAAAAAAACACACATCATCGTACAATCAATACATTCATCGTTTCGTTCAGAATCTAAATTTAAAATTTGATTTATTTTTTTTGGAAAAACTCAAAATACCAGTTGTATATTAAATTTGTGAATCTGATTATAAGTACAATGTTGATAGATATATCGATATTTATGTAATTTTTATTAAATTTACCCAGGTTTTAAAACCGAAATTAGGTACTGATTTTGAAAACTGGTTAAAATTTAAAACTGTTAAAAACCGATATCAAAACTGAAAACGAAATTGGAAAAAATATTTTCGGTTTTCAGCCCTGAATTTACCGATAATTATGATTGATTTTTAAACCGATTTCATGCCCTGGTTTTTAAGAAAATACATATATTTTTAAATAAAATATTTGTGACTGACTATGTGCATTAGCCATTATTTACCTCTTTTCTATGTATAATTTTAGATAGTACATTAGTAATTTTAAAAACTAAATAAATATTTCTAGCGGAGACTCTGAAAGCAAAATGGAAAAATATGAGGGACTATTATCGCGCTGAATTGAAAAAACATCCTTCAGGAAAATCGGGAGCTGGAGCTGAGGATGTTAGTAATTCTACGTGGCCGTTATTTAAATGTTTGTCATATTTACGAAATACAATGCAAACAAGAACTCGTTCCACAAACATTATATCGAATTTCAACTTGTCAGAAGAAGCAGACATTGAGTCAAATTCATCGCATGCATATGATGTGTGCCAGACTCAGGATAATGGTAATTTTACGCAAGATAGTTCGAATATTATTGATGCCGATCTAGATAATACAGACTCCGATGTAAGCAGTCCTACAGGTGGATTAAAAAAAAGAAACTACGATGTACCTCATAGACAGACGGCAGTAAATAATTTTAGACGAGAATTATTAAATATGGAAGCTAAAAAACTTAAACTTTTAGAAAACGAAGAAAAAGAAGATGAGGATTTGTTATTTTTAAAAAGTTTATTGCCTGATCTAAAAAAATTATCGCAAACACAGAAAATGAGGACCAAAATTAAATTTCAAGAGATTTTACTTCAAGAAACTTTAAATTTACTACAATCAACACCAACGACAAATCAAACAACCGTGGTCAGCAGTTTTCCATATAGCGCCCAATGGCATATAAATAATGAGGGAACACAAACTTTCGAAACTAATTTTTCTTAAAGTTTTTTTTTTTAATGTTGATTATTTAAAATAATTTAAGTTATTTTATAGCAAGACGCTAATTAATTGTTTTTGAAAATTTTTTTTTTAATTTTGATTTTCTAAAATTATTTAAGTTTTTGTTATTACAAGACGCTTCACATAATAAGTAATTTAATATGATTATAACTTTTTAAAGTCAATTTTATTGAAGTTAATTCATTTTTTTTTCATTTACTATTACATATTTGATACCTATTAGGTATATTCTTATTACATTTGTAATCAACTGTCATAATTTAATTATATTTATATTTTTTTTATGTAGCCTACATTTAATATTAATTTACTTATTGTTTTAATATATGACCAAGTTGGTTTTGAACATGTTTTGATACTCGTTTTAATTATTTAGAATTATAAGTAAAAAAAATGTAGGTTTTAATTTGATATTTACTTACCTCAGAGTAACTAAAAGCCTCTCTTCTGATGATATAGGCTTTCGGAAATTTGTTTCTGATTTCTGTATAGTATCTTTAATAGCATCAAGTACTATGTTGAAAGTTTCTTCATCCATACGGCAGTACTCAAAAAACTTGTCTGGGTGTTTTTTTAGTTTAGAAAAAAGAGTATGATATTCACCTTCTTTTTCTCTATTAGTATTTAATTCGTGTACCCATAAACGTTCTTTAAACATTTCAACTTTTGCTTCTATTGAAGCAGAACTTTCGGACAAAAGTATTTTACGCACGCGGTTTGAATTGAACGAAGTCATCTTGGCGATTAAAACCATTCGCCACAAAACAGTAAAAACGCGGGACTGGCCCCACCAAAATCGTAAAAATCGCTGGAAAATATCGCTCGCATAATCGCTCGCATCGCAAATCGCGTTCAGTGGGGCCGTACCTTTATGATATATGGCTAATCGGTCGTGTCTATGCGAGTCGAGCGATTTGCAAACGACCGGTTTTCGTGATGACAACAAACTGTTATCAATATACATCATTTTATCGACGTTCAAAAAGTATATCATTAGCTCTTTAACCGGATTACTGTGTTTAAAAATAGTCGTTACGCATAATCAATACTGGCCACAAAGATAATTTATCTACATTATTGTGTTCCAATTATACAATATTATTATGCCATTTATTAGTCTGATGTCCATTAAATTGACTGACCAATATCGTGGTTTTCTAACCGGGCAGCCACTATTTTTTCCAGCCTATTATCGTGTGAGAAATATTGGTGTAAAAATCTGACATAGTTTTATTCAATGTGTGACTGTGCAAGGAAAATGTGACTAGTAAATCCGATGGGGTCAATAGGGAATCTTTAAATTCACAGTATTATAAATTATATTATATGCTACATGCCTTAAATGTAATTCGATGAGTGCACCCCATGTTCACATGTTTTGTTAAATTTTATAAACTCCAACCACAAATGAAATTACATTAAGGTGATGCTGTACATTTTTAGAGTTTCGTGGGGTAAAACGGGCTGTATTTCATGAACCATAAAAGTTAGAAAGTTGAAATTTCCCAGATTAAGTATTTCTGTGGCCACTATAACAACAAATACTAAAAATCCTAGAATATAATATAATATAAGCAGTGTTGCCAACATGTTTATAGATGATGGTACGAAACCCTTCGTGAATCGTGGGCGAGTCCTACTCGCACTTGGACGGTTTTTTTTTAGAACTTGTGTATGTTATTTTTTTAAAAAACTGTTAATCAAAATGTTTAATTATGTTTCAGTTATTTAAAAACTTTAACAACATATAAGTCACATAAGTATTCTTATGATAAATAGGTACACTAATACAGTCGTACAAATTATTTCTTTACTACCTATTATTATTATTAATAATTGTATAGTCTATTATTTTTTTTTCACACTTAACTAAATAACATTTTACTCAGTTTGAAAAAAATAATTAATTAAAGAATAACAAAAAAATATTTGACTCGTATATTATAAAATATAGGTACTATTGTGTTAATATTTTTAAATGATTGATATAGTTGATACCAGAGATATATACCAACTATGATGAAGTTTTCCCTTTGTTGTTAAACTTTTATTATAAAGCATGACGAGTCACGAGTATTAAATATAGACCGTTTGACATATTTTTTTATGTCGCAAACATTGAATTATAGTAATATTATTGTTTATAAAACCGTTATAAAAACCAAGAGTTAGAAAACGCAAAATATAAAAAGCTGTGTGGATTGATAAAAATTGGTAATAAATCAAGTTTTTTTTTTAATTCAAGGCGTTTATATTTCTTTGTTACATTGTATCTAAAATACACTTCTATACACAACCTAATAGTAAATGCCGTTTAAACGAAATTCTTCTTCTTTATTTCTGAAAATGTTGATACCAAAGACTAAAAGTCGATTTAAAATTTTTTTTTTTTGGACACAAAACAGCCAACACTGACTTTTAGTTATAGTTTATAAACTATATTGTACCTAATAAACAATAATTGTAAATGGGATTAGTATTATGAATTGTGATGCAAAACTCGATCGCATCATACTGAGTCTCGTATTTTATCATATACCTGTGTTATAGAATATAGATCTTGTAAATCCATTAGATTTCAGATAAATAATATCAGTATATAATATAGACATAATAATATATTGTAGTGTTCGTTTTTAGTCTTGAGCGGAATTAAACCATATAAGGTAACAAAAAAAACCATGAATGTGTATTGATCGACAACTTACATCGACCTTATACTGCTGCAGGTGTGAAGTTGTAAAAGACGATAACATTAATGAAAATAAATAGAGTTATCGGACAACAGTAAAACTTGTATAATATAAGCATTAAGCATATATACTTACATACGCGTGACCAGGAAAGCGATTACTCGACGACGACGGCCTAACCATTGATTGTAGTTATAGGAAGTGGAAATCCCTAGCGCAGAGGGGAAAACGGATGACAGATTGACTCGTACGAAGCGGCTGTTCTTCCATATAATAGTAAGAACAACCGGGCAAGGACAACAACAGCTCCGATTAAACTGTCATTCCTATGTAGCCGAGTCTGAATATACGTTTTGCAAAAAGTATAGACTACGTGTGATTCGTATAAAATATAATATTGCATATAATATTATATGAAGAAAGAGGATGGGCTGCAATAATCATGCAGGGTTTAGCACTGCACTTTCACACTGATCGACATCACATTTTTTATACACTCACGATTTGATTTATTTGGTATTTTTGATAAATCGGTTATTTAATTCTAAATTCTATTAAAGACTATAAATTGAACAAAGAGATTGTTTGAAAAAAATCTAATTATATGTTTAAATTGTAAAGGGAATTTTGTATTACTTAATCTTTATAATTTAATTTATTATATTTGACTAAATAGTAAATACTATTGCACGTATCGTAAATTTAATGTGATTCGCCACGGGGAAGTCATAACAACATTTCAATAACATTTAGATTTTAGATAGTGCCTTAATTATATTTTTAATGCATCAAAAAGATCGGTTAATTTATTTAAAATTTTTACCTGATATATTATAATAAACGACATTGATATAATACATAGGTACCTTCCTAGTGCCTATATTATGTATAAGTAATATACTTAGATACATAATATATGTAAAAACGTATACCTAATGTATATGTTATATTTAGCTGGTCTATACAATTGCTTGAATAAAATTATGTTTTTGATTAGGGGTTTTTTATCCAATCATAGATACCTTTACTATTATTATTACTATTACTATTACTATTTACTATTACTATTAATGGTATATCTCCACCGAATAAAGAAATTATTATGATGTGTTTAGTTTACTGAAAATATAGTTATTTTATTTGTTATTATTATTTATTAATCGAAATCATTGAAGTTAATTCGATAAATGGAAGAAAAGGTGTTTCAATTTCGTGAGTGTAAAATATTTTTATATAATAACATATCAAGTCATCGCAGTTCGACGTTGTCTTTAAACGGCTTTTATATACATGAATTATATTATCATTGGCACGTTTACTAATGATTTTAATTATATTTTCTTGTCGATGATTGAGTATGTGTGCAAAACAAGAAACGCGCAGGTTGTTTTATGTACAGCAATACAGCATAGAATCTATGAGGATAGTATAGGTACCTATATAATTTCAAAATTACCAGTTTAAAAAATTATAATGTTCTCGATAAAATCATCGTGTATTATACAGCCCAAAATTGTTTATATAGTTACAGTACATACAACACTGGACGCTCTAGTACCTATATTATATACGTGATACGTCCTACACTACTATAAATGTATATTATTACACTTTCACATGATGTAGGTATGAAGCGCACCTCGCACGCACGCAAAATGGTGAAAAATAATATACATTTCGGGAGCAATTTTTTTCCAAAGAATGGCAACACGCGTCGACACTGATTTGTTACACAGAACACATTTAAATCGGAGGAAGATCTTGTAGAAAAATGTTTAATTTTGATCGGCAAGTACGTTTTTCGAGTTTTGACGTGCTACATATTTTTGATATCACTACACGTTTGAAAACTTTCCAAAATGCTAAACGTGCACACGCCACACAGCCTTATTAGCGTCAGTCTTGGACATAAGTTAATACGACAATAATTACATCAACACTTAAGGCTTTAAGTAGTGACATGCAATAGTCTCTCTCACACAGCCGCCGTGTATTTTTCTATATTCGTGTATAAGAAAGCATAAAAAAGTCCCAGATAAATTGTATGAAAATACTCACAATATACTAATTTAGTTACAATGTATTGAGTTTTGACTAAAGCAAATTTGGAGAATTATTTAAAAACATATTTTGTTGTTAATTTAAACATTGAATTGACTGTAATTTGTTGGTTGTTGCTTTTTCGTAACAATGCTATAGATACAACTAGGCCATGGTTTATACCTAGTACCTACCTACTAATAATATGTAGGTATCCATTATACCTACTATAGGCCGTATGGCGTACCTATATATAGAGTTTCGAATTTTGACTATGTGTATAATAGTATACATCGTGTGCGTGTTGGATCGTGGCAGATACACGTTGCTGCCAGAGACGTGTATTGTAGACATGTAATAATATAATAAAAAAGTCAGTAGAGGAAAAAAAGGGCGCATGTTATAATGATAATAATAATAATATACGTGCGTATGCGCCACTTCCTTAATAATCGCGCGATTAATATAAATGAGACCGGTTTTGTGCCTTGTTGTTGTTGTCAATTAAATTGGTATTCTAATCGGTACTAATTTCGTCGATAATGCACTGGTCAACACGATGGGAACCGGTTCAGGTCGTAGAGTACCTATATATTATATGTATGTATATATATATATATAAGTCATGTATACCAATGTGTATTAAACATTATATTATTTATAATCGGACATCTCGGGCGGTCGGGTGGGGTTGTTCCCCTCTACGTGATTTCTTTCTCCAGTAGAAATATACATATTATATTAATAGTATAAACATATTATCATTATTATATTAAATATTTACATCGCGTGGTCCAGCCGTAGCGGCTGTCGGTATAGCCGATCGGTTTCACACGTTACGGACGCTCCAGCCGTTTAAGGAAAAAAAATGTTAGGCTCGAAATTATTTTGATATTATACACGATAAACGTCTCTATTAATTATTTACTTGGAATAAACAGTTTTCTCAAGTACTGAGAATTCCAAACGACAAAAAGAACAGGATTTGTGCTAAGGTTCATCTCAATTTATTAATTTTAAACTTCACCCTTATAATAAAATTGTGCTCCGCCGAAATAATAACTATTGGATGGACGGTTTTTGAATCGATTTCCGAGTATTTGGCCGTAAATCGACCAGGGGGGTAGACGACTAGACGTTTATCTTTAACCTACACGATAATAATTATCGCGTCGAATTAGGGTGTGTTAACCTGACGTTTTTGGAAAACCGCTTCTGACGCTTCGTTTTCCAACAAAATAATACGTATATGTATATTATAATGGACCAAATACACACCTGACTGTCGTAGCTTAAAATCGAGCCGAGTGGGGTGCAGGAAACTATACGAAAGAATAAAACGAGTCTCGTGTAATTACACCCTCCTTCGTCGTCGCCGCCGACAACACCGCACCCCCGCCGCGGACATTAAATAGACGGACCCGAACACGCCTCCCAATTTACCTCGTTTAGCTAATATACCGCGGTCGCTGCCGACGTCTAATGGGCAATCAATAAAAAAAAACACAATCGAAGAGAACGAAAAAAAATTCTGTGCACACATTATATTATACGGTACCCGCATTATTATAATATTATATTGAATATGGAATAAGCAAACAACATAATATTATACTATATATCTACCTACGTCCTATACGACCTACCTATTAATTATTATACCTATACTATCTGTACTAAAAATGTAAATATAATATTATAACAAACATAACGACTCTCAATGGCCACGCAATCGAGGGTAATTTCTTTGAATAAAAAAATAAAACCTATACAACTGCCGTATGCTGTTATTATATTATATACTCGTTAACTACTGCATTATGATAAAAATGTATAATATTATTACGATGAGTTGTTTTTAGTTGTTAAAAGCTTAGAAATATCCATGTTTGTAGACATTACATATTATGTAGTAAAATAATATGACATATATATTTCGAAAACAGTAACAACTTTTAGGGAAACAAAATCAGTTTAAAATACGATTTTATGGTGTAATTGAGTTTTAAATACCTATAATAATTTTATAAGAGACGCATTTTTTATGAACAATACGCTTCTTATTTTAGAATTTGTATTAATCTTATTCTTATAATATTATACCTACCTAATATTATATTCTAAATACAATTTTCCACACACACGTGTACCCTCCCCTACAGTACCAAGGCTAATGACCTAGTAATTGAAGCCTTAACCCTATAATAATAATAAAAAAAAAAAAAATACAATTTTATAAATTTACAAGTTATTATAGGTAGGTAATTTGTTTTAGTTGTAATCGGTTTTTTTATTGTATTAAAATTGTTTTATTAAACAATAAAAATGGGTATTAAAAATACATATTACCTATTATTTTTGTCATTCAATTTCCATTTAAACGAATTGAATTTTAAATCCGCCGTAGAAATCAATAGGTACTTATAGGTAATTCCATGATAAGTAAACGATAATTAAAATATGCCATTAGGCAGGAAAAGTATTAAAAACAACATTAACAAAAAATCGATTTATAAATAATAATAAATCACCCCAAATTTGATTAAATATATCCATTGCATCCATTATTAGTTCAAATCATATTTTTTTAAGTCAGCAATATATTTACATTTATTGTTTACACAGTTTGTTATTATGCAGTATAATATGAAACACTAAACGGTCGTTCCACGCATAAGCAGACTAATGGACTGACAGATTAACTAACTCTTGCGTGGGTTAAGTATTATTAAATAATTATTATAGGAATGAAAGTTTTAGAAGTATTTAGTAAATAATGTTGGATGTCCTAAATCCTAATTACTTATTGTGTATATAAGTTAAGTGTAATTTTTCGCATATAATGTTTTTTATTTTTATGATTCTTGGCGCAGCGATGATATTTTGTATTTTTTTTGTGTGTGACACGCCTATGACGTCACCTTATAGGATCATTAAAAAAACCTTCAATAATCAACTTTGACTTTTGATGGTTGTTTCTGGTAGCAAATAAGATGTAGTTTAGTACTTTAGGGGATCAACTGACCAAGATTAGACAATATTTTTTCATAAAAATACTTTTTCAAACAATCGGGGTAAACAGCAAAAATTACTAAACAAAGGTAAAAACCAGCTTTCAATAATATAAAAAAGTTTTTCATTCATCATTTTGTTAGGTCATCAGATGTCTTTTAGCTTTTTTAATTCAAAAATTAATAACCACAGAGAGACTATTGGATTTTCATCTTCCTATATATTTTATGTTGGAATTTTCTAGAAATTATATCATTTAATTATATTATGTTATCATTTACAACTTAGACTTAGTCACTCATTAGACTTAGATTTTTCACCAAATATTAAGTTGGCATTTTCAGTTTTCTAGAAAATATATAATTTTATTTAGGTACTTAACAATAATAATATATAATACTATAATAATTAGTAGCTAATATGATATAAGATATTTTTATCAAAAATTAGATCAACCTGTCAGTACACTTTTAGAAGTAGGTACCTACTCTGTCTTTAATAGAAAAATAAATGATCTACTAATATAGTAATAGATACAAATAAATTATAAAATATCCTTTTCAGACTTTAAATACATCATGTCTCAACTCAAAATCGTTTTTCGTATATTATATACGATAATATTTTTCACTGAGTACAAATTCAACTCATCTATTAGGTACTGCAGTAAGTAACCTATTGACTATTCTAAGATGAGGTAAATTCGAAACCTATTATGCAGAGGAGAGACTTCCCCTGTTTTTCAATAAATTTCCTATCACTAACCAGAGTATTATTTTGAGAATTTCAATGTATAAAAATCGATTTTGGACCACTAGTTGTTAATTAGTTATTAACAGGTCAGCAGTCTAGGAATTTATATATAGGTATTCTTATGTTTTTTTTTGCATCGTCCTTTTACAAATTTGTGTATAGTCATGTCCTCAGCTTTTATTAATATTAGGAAAACATCACATTACTTTATAAATTATTTAAAGCAATATTTATTTATTATTTTTTTTTTTAATACATTTTTTCATTGCAAAGATTATTAGCCTAGAGTAAGCTACATCGTTTATTGCAATTAAAATAAAATAAAAAAAAACCTTAAACTTAGAAATTAATTTACGATAAGCGGCGTACGCTATCAAATCATAAAATTGTAGAATTCAAGTTTTAAGTTACAATCTATAGTGAAACTACATTAAAAATTCATAATGCGGTTTACGATTAAAACAAAATCTGTATTTTATTTAAACATTATAAATAAGAAGAAAAAAAATCTATAAAACGATAAAGCTGCCCACCGTATTTTATACTTCAAGTTCCTAGAAAAATGAGTAAAACGAATTTAAATTCGAAACATCTTTGGAAGTTTAAATAATACTTAAATTTAGTATTTAAATAATACCTTAATATCTGAGAACGATTTTGATAGTTCGCCGAACGGTTTTACTTATAGTATTATATTACGTACAAGTGCTAGGTACGAGGAACGTCATACTATGACGGTCATAGTAGAAATCTCAAAATTCGATTGTGTCAATAGTCATGGCAGAAAATCACGGAAGACTGGAGGAGTGTATCTACCTACCGAGTAACCAAATGGTATCAAACACAAATATCGGACATTTTAAAAATGTTATCCGTCTGATTAGAGTCTGTACTCTATACCATTGTTCTATGTCTGTACCACAGGTGTGGTTAGGGTTTTTCCGGAGCCACGAATAACGTTGCATATGACTGCAGATCCCCATCAACGACTCCTTATGTTTCAGTTATATTTCCGCAACTAGCCTGTAGTTTGTACATTCCTAGTGACGAGACGTTCAGTTTCTCGTTTTTAATCGATTGGTGTTTTCATCTTTTCCTGTTTCGCGTGTGTGGTTAGTTGCAACTATAGTTCCGTTATTGTCCAGTTAACTTGAGTGTCGCATATTATACGCAGTAATATATTATATTATGTTATTGTGAACACTGAACAGAAATAAAGAGCGGTGGCTGATGAAACTCAGGTAGTCAGGTAAGGTGATATGGCGTACCTATATTATATTATTCCAAATCGTATATTTTATAGGATTATTGTTTTCGTCAGGGCGTTTAAATAAATGACGTGTGGGAAACAATAATACATAACAATATTATTTTGTGGGTGCGCCGCGATATAATATCATATTCATCATATTACAATAATAATATTATATACGAATGAGGCGCGTCGGGACGTGTACCTACCCGTTGCTTATTTTCCCGCCACGGCCACGACAAGCGTATAGGTAGTAATAATGTATAGGTAGTATAGTAATATAATGTAGTAAAATGTATGTTGATTGAGACAATATAATGCGAGACACCCCGGCGGGTTTAGTCGCAGTCGTAGATAAACGGTAATGACATGTTTTCCAGACACCCGCGTAATAATAATAATAATAATATTATGTGTGTAACTCAGTGGCGTAGCCAGGGGGTGGCTAAGGGGGCTATAGCCCCCCCCATTGAACGGTATTGACCTTAGAATTTTATCAAGATTAATAAAAAAATAAAAAGCGTAAATAAAAAACACATTGTATTTGTATACTTAGCCCCCCCCATTAAAAATTCCTGGCTACGCCACTGGTGTAACTTGTAAGTTATAATATTGTATAAACGAGTAAGTAGTAAGTACCCATTATAATATTACAGATATATACCATTATTTTATATACCATATACCATATTCGATTACCAATAGGTATGTTCGTGCATACATTTATAGGTACCTATACAAAATAAAGATAATTTTTATAAATAGGAACTATTACTATATTTATTATATTCTGACAAATAATGTTAATAAACAAATATAATATTATATACATTGTTTAATTAAATTTATAAAAAAAACATATTGCCTTGCTGGGCCATTGGGGCGCAAACAATTGGGGCACATATAGGAAAAATTTCTATTTTACCATAGGCCTATCCTGTCCAGCAGCTCGATTCTGTAAGTCGATAAGACTGGTTATCAACAACTTTCGGCTAACAAAACTACTATTATCGAATAGTTATCAATTTAGTGATTCTGTAACAGTTCTATAACGAATATTATCGCTGAGCCAATATTTTATTGTATAGGTGTATACTTATATATACTCCAATATTTATCCATGATGAGTTGGTATGATATGAAAATCCACGAAATTATAAGAAAATCTTATAGACAGAGATCCATTTGACTTATTGTCCGTATATACTATTATACTCCGTATGGATATGTTAATGAACAGTTAAACACTTTTTTTATTTTTAAAGAGTAATAATGTATCAGTTAAACAGGATAGTTTTAATTGCTGTAGATTTACCCTAAAGGGGGTGGAATGCAATGTAATTTATTTCGGTATAGGATTTAATAATATTATAATGGTCTATATAGTAGGTACAATATATTTCCAATACACCTATAGTAGTCCAGTCAAATTAGGAAAAAGATCGGAAAAAATTCGCCCCCAACTGAATTTTGGTACACACTTAAAATGTACCTTCCCAATTGACATACTAAAAGTCCTGACGCCTAACCCCTGTGCGTATCTCTCCACCCCCCCAAAAAGGGGTGAAATCTACCCTCCCACTATTTTTCTTATAACTCGTTAACCATTGAACTCACGACAAAAAAGTATAGGACCAAAATTAAAGACCGTAAAATTTACTATAAGAATATAATATTGTTATCACTACAATTTTAACGTGGTAGTTTTAAGTAAACTTTTTTTTAAAAAAAACTGAATTTTTTTTTAAATTTTTTTTAGCCAAAATTTATAGTTTTAAACCAAAATGACCTATAAGAAAAATGATAGCCCTTTGTTTTTACATAATATACTTTTTTTTATTTTTTTTTTATATTTATTACATTGTAACTGTAAAGACATTTCATAAAAGTTGTATTTATAACTGAACTTATCTTGTAAACATTTAAGTATGCAAAATATTATAATATTATGGTAAATGTAATAGTCTTTAATTTTAGTTCTATATATTTTGGTCGTCAGTTCCAAAGATACCTAGTGATTTATAAGTAAAAACATTGTAAAACCACCCTTTTGAAGGCAGGGGGGGTTTAGAAGGGTAAGCACGAAGGGTAAGCGTCAGAACTTTAAGTATGATCATTAATGAAGTATATAGTAGGTGTATGCCAATATTCAGCTTTCGGTGAATTTTTACATTATGTTCGAACTTGGTTCGTATTATCAACCGTACAGATATAACACCGCCGCATCGTACATAACAACCACCTTAAATCTTATGGTAATAAATATAAAAAAAATAAAAAAAATTATATTATGTAAAAACAAAGGGCTATCATTTTTCTTATAGGTCATTTTGGTTTAAAACTATCAATTTTGGCTAAAAAAAAATTTAAAAAAAAATTCCGTTTTTTTTTAAAAAAAGTTTACTTAAAACTACCACGTTAAAATTGTAGTGATAACAATATTATATTCTTATAGTAAATTTTACGGTCTTTAATTTTGGTCCTATACTTTTTTGTCGTGAGTTCAATGGTTAACGAGTTATAAGAAAAATAGTGGGAGGGTAGATTTCACCCCTTTTTGGGGGGGTGGAGAGATACGCACAGGGGTTAGGCGTCAGGACTTTTAGTATGTCAATTGGGAAGGTACATTTTAAGTGTGTACCAAAATTCAGTTGGGGGCGAATTTTTTCCGATCTTTGTTGATTTTTGATCTAATTTGACTGGACTAGGTATATGATGTACATATGGAATTTTTGAACCCCCCTGGGCACCATTGAAGTGATTTGCACAAAAAAACTACTGTGTTAATTAGTAATTATTAATAAGCCGACGACGGACAGATGAAAATCGTCGATGGCCCCGAGAACCGAAAACCACTCCGTGTGTGCATAAAACACGCCCAACGATTTAGAGCGTAAGAAAGTAAGAAACACATCGCTTATTCTAACACTTGTGTAAATGATCAGTTTTATACTGACGTTACACCATATTTGACAACAAAGTAGCTAAAACGAATCATTGAGGAATTTTACCGTAATTACAGTTTTCTAAGTATACCCTACTTTTAAACAGTGCTTGTATTGAGGAAAATTAGAAGGGGAAAAAGTGTAATAAAAAATGTACCTACACATCTTTTTATTTCTTATTGATTAGAATATAAATAGGCATAAGTATCAATATTTTTTTAAGAGGTGAGGAGCTCTGTTCCCTCACGTATACTGCCTCAATTCAAGCACTGCTTTTAAACTCAACCTGCAACATGCTTAAAATTGCTAGCAAAATTTGTTGGGAATATTATTGAATTGATGTAATTTCATAATTTAGGTTATTTCTTTAGGTAGTCGATATTTATCAAATAGGTAGGGAATAATAAAGATCAATTAATTTATTAGGTAATGTAAACATTTAAAATAAAACGTTTTTTTCAGGAGGATCGAACCGAATTCTCACTTGCGGTTAGCTCGTTGTACTGTTTATTTTTTATATCTACTTGTTTAAAAGGTGACAAAAAAACCTATCTATAGGTATAGGTGATTTAAATATAAAATTCTTATATTATGGACATTGTACATTTAGCTGTTAACGCCTTGTGGTTTTACATTATATTATAGGTAGATATGTTTTATGCAGGATGTATTATATATTTATATGTCATAACATTTAAATACAGGTTTACGAAATAGTATTAATAATAACATGGTTATTACGGTTGCGTTAGAGAAAAACAAGAAAATTTAATCCCTTGTATTTTACAAAACCATCAGACTTATACACATTAGAAGTTAAAAATATAGAAATTCTATTTTATAACATCACTGCAAAATTAACTTTCATGTAATATATTGAATAAATGAAGAAAAATTAGTGATTGAGTGGAACCTATAATATAAGACATAAGTAGACAATAGTCAGGCATTTATATCTAATTTATTTCTACACAGTTTATGTATATAGTACATACTCTATTATAGTCTTAATAATATGTCCTCTTACTTCATGTTTCAATAATACCTATACATAAAAAATAAAATAATAAAAATGTTTTAATATTTCATGCGCATTACCTACATGTTATGTGCATTTTATTTTTTACTTAGTTGCATGTATTTTGTTACTGTTTGAAAGGCCATGTCCAGGAACTAGTTTTCTATTACTTCCCCGAATATATTTATTATAATTATTAATAAAATTAACATATATTTTATTCATTTTACGTTAGAAATTATGATAACCTACCGCATTGATTACTGAGAACTGACACTTCTAAGTATTATATAATAAAATTATAGGGCCATTTACATAATTGTATAAAACTGTATGAGTAAAAAAATAGTATTTTTATTTGGTATTTTATAAAAGTTTATTCATATTTCACGGTTTTTATACCTTGAGTAATTATGTTTTTTTTCTTTCGAAAACCAAACTACATAATAAAAATGGTTTAAATTATCAGTGGTGTTTAGTAGTAGGTATCTATACTTATATCATGGCTGTATATAAATAAACTATATATATCTACATTTATTAATAAAATATATTTGTTGTTGATTATAACTTTATACGTTAATAATTTTATATGTACCCCGTACCCAATGAAACTAGAGAATACAATTTAGTGAAATAAACTCGATGTGTATAAATAATAAATAAAACATCAGCCAAAATCAAGATTTGGTGAAAAAAAAAGTACTTATAAGAACTACGTATGTAACGAAATATTTATTGTGAGACCGATAGGCCATAATATTATATTGTGTTAATGCTCACTTTGCATATTATATTTTCGTGAGCCCCGCCGAATGTCGTAGCACCAAAAGTGTATATTTACAATTTTTTTAGGAATTTATGTCAAACCAATTTCCCATGGTAAACGGTCACTTTGTACGGTCCATTGTTCTAAATGTACAACGCGGACACTTTGTACGGTCGGGTAAAAAGGTACATTGCAGAACGCGGACACTTTGTACTATTATATACATAAAGTATATATATTATAAATATAAGTTATATACCTAGGTTAGCAAGTAAATAATACTATATATTATATATGACAAATTTTACTAAAAATGTTATAAATACATTTTATATAATCTGGGGAATCTAACCTTTTGCAATGTTATAAATGCATTTCACTAAGACACTGTCATATTATACATGTAGGTTTTAAAGATTTTTTTAAATATTAAAGAATGGAAATTTGATATTTTATAGATCGTTCATTTTGACGAATTATTCTAAAATTGATTTATTAAACCCTTAATATTAAATAATTATGTATGTGCACTTTTTATCTAAGCTTGATACCATTTTGCCATATTTTCATATTATTATACTATACAATATTATGTAGTTTTTTAAAATTTTTGTCAATATTATACTTTACTTGTCATTTTGAGATATTTCCATATTATAGGTACTATGCATGTAGTTTTTAATGATTTTTTTTCATTATTATATTTTATTTGTCATTATGACATATTTATATTGTACACATTTTTAATTTGCTTTAAAACTGATATCTAATATTATAATACAATTAAGATTTATAATAATATTATTGATTGTTTGATTATTAAATTATTTTGATCATTATTAATATACGATAAACAATTTACTTTTTATTTTTAATTTTTATATTTTAATAATTTACATTATAATTTATAATATTATTACATACTTACTACTTAGGTATATAACTTATATTTATAATATATACTTTATGTATATAATAGTACAAAGTGTCCGCGTTCTGCAATGTACCTTTTTACCCGACCGTACAAAGTGTCCGCGTTTCGCACTTTTAATGCTCGACCGTACAAAGTGACCTAGAACCATTTCCCATAGCACTGATCATTAACATTGGCCTAAAATTACCTTTATTATCAAAGATCAAACAAACAAAATTGTATTTTATTTTATATATTTACGCCAATCAGCTTTTACAAAGATGGAAACATAATACAATTGTGTAACAAAATAGTTACAATATATATATTATATATTATATGTTTACTTTAAAATTGGTAGGTACATTTTGAGCAAAATATTTATATGAACATTTTTCAAACTTGTTATTTAGTTTTAATTTAGTTATATCAATATTTTGTGTTATATCTAGGTATATAAAACTATCATAAATCATAACATTATTCATACCTATTATATACCTCTGTCCAATTTATTTTCTTTACTATTTCATTTAACTTATTATACCAAATTAGTTATTTCCTCCGCATTACTTGGATGTTTTACCCTTTATTTTGTTCTTAATTTGTATGCCTGTACTGTGACGCAATGGTCCGTAATATTCGTTGGAAGGACCCTTGTCTTTATTTTTCTATCTGCATAAATGTGTATTTAAAAAATTATATTCTAAGCAAGATAGTGTCTTTACAGCTTAATGGAGTTCTAGTACCTATAGGTACACATTAATTGGTTATTTAAATTTATATACTGATAACTTACCAAGATGATCATCATTAATAAAGTTGTTACTTACATAATATTTATACCCATAAAACCAATTATTATAAAATATTCATTAATATAATATTATTTTAAACTTAATAGTTAATAATATAATATTTCAATAGTGGTAAAATAATTGCCAATATTACTTGACTGACATTATATTATTATTAATTTATTATTAATTTCAGTAAAAATATTTATCACTGAGGTGTAATTATACCTAAAAATGTATTCTACAGATAGATTATAGATAACCTATATAACATATACCATTATACCATCATTCTGTTTAATTTATCAGTCAAAAAATACATTAAATGAACAGGAATCATAAAATTACGATACTCATTATGCCATGTTTTTGTTAATAATATAACTTTAAAGTAGGTAGGTAACTACTATAGTAAAATCAATAAGAAATTATTTTATAACAAAATAAATTCATCAAAATACTCACTTATTCTCTTAATACTAAAAAACATACCTATCACAAACAAAATTGTGCCTACTAATACAAATCCAACAAATTGTTTTAGATAAAAAAAAAATACCTTATCATTTAATTTATAGTTTTTTAATTTTAATTCTTTAATATAATTTAAGCCCTCCTTTAATTATTTAACCAAATTCATCAAATTGACTACTAATAAATTTAACATACTCAAGAGTGCAATTAAGTCAAATGAAATTTCGTTTGAACTGCACCATGCAATATAAATTGTCTTATACGCTTATAGTACAGCACCATTTCTCTTTAGTTAGATTAGGTACTCAATTTCCGTAAATTTGCTTCTCTAAGGCGAGTAAGGCTGCACATGAACAATTTAAATATTCTTTATAATTTGCACAACCTTACAACGTCAGTTGTCACCTTGAAAAATACAGACTGAACATTTAACACAGTATAATACGATAAGATGACAGATAAGAGATTATAGAATGATTAATCTTACGACTTGTTATACTGAATGAACAATTTCAACAATTACAACTAAATATATACATTTAGGTATAGGTACTTATAGGTACTTATATATTTTATCTAATTAAAAATAAATTGGAATGTGTTTAGAATAGAAGATTAAGATTCACTAACTCTTAAGAATTTACGAGTCAAATATTAGAAATTCAAAACTAATGGTAATGTTTTTGGTTTATGATTACCTTTTATATTTATGATAATGTAGTTGTTAAATGTTGGTTGCATGATATTTTATTTTAGATTTTAGATAGACTTTTAGTAGGTATTAGGTGTACCTACTACCTATTGTGTAAAATTCGCATTTTATGAAAAATCGTACGTAACTAATATTAATTATTGATAGAAAAAAATAGAAATACCACTTCCCAAATACATTTTGTTCAAATATAATGACAATACACATTCATTGAAGCTGTGGAAATATATGGTGTCACTTGTCAAGTTATCCGAGGCGATTTTAATCGTAATTTAAAATAATACATTATAGAAATATGTTTATGTATAGGTACTTAATATATTGTTATAAATGCATGCTCTGGGTGCATACGCTTGTTCATGTGTTTGTATAACGTTAATTTAAATGGCATGTATTATTGATTTATTGGAGTGTGTACTGGTAAAAATAATGGTTATTTTCATAATCATTCGAACACGTCAACATTTTTTACTATTTAATTTGTGTTTGAAAAAAAATGTCCATAAAACTGGAGTAAGAACTTAGATGATGTGTTATTGGATTTAAATTGTATTCTTTTATTTTTATATCATTTGTATGTAATATAATATATTAATATGTACATACTTGGAAATTCATAATGGGCATCAAACTGCGATTGTAGAAACTAAACCTGTCTTGAAAACAAATTGTGCAGTCGTGTCGTCCTGCAGAGAGCCAGAGACGACACGATACCTCAGCATAACTTCAACATTATTATAGACTCTCAATGATTGCCCATCTCGTATTTGATCAATTGTGCAATTGTTTTCGTATAATTTTGCACGTCGTCAGATTCTGCTCCCAAAAGCCGTTCCTATTTATCTATCTGTATCCTCGTTAATGCTTATACTATTCATCGTTATTCATTCTCAACCTGTATAACAGTTTCAATAACATTATCTCTTCTACACATCCACGGCATAAAATGATTCTACACTGCAGTTGATTCAATGGTTGTTGTTATTTATATTGTATGCAAATCTATTTCGATATAATTTGATAACAAATACGCATCCACGACTTTTGATATTTTGTACCTAATTTATTGCAACAATAAAATGTAAAATTTTATGTCTTAGATGATACATTATAATTTATAATATACTAAAAACATATTTTTAGTTATTAATTTTGTATAATTTTAACAAATGTCTACGAAAAATTTACAAAACTGGTATTGGAATTTCATAAAAAATGCTAAATAAATACATTAAACAAATTCAGAATATTTCATTAGGTTAAAATCAATTGATATAAAGTTATAGTTATGAAATTAGTATAATTCATTAGATTTCTTATTCAAAGTTCATTGCCATTTGGCGTAATAATTACTAAATACCTTCTACAATACATTGGTATCTTCGGAACAAGAAACTATTAAAATAATATCGTATACAATTGGATTTTAATTTATGAAAGAAGTTGCTATATAGAAAATGTATGCTATAGTTAAGAAAAAAAATATAATAATAGGTACCGTATTGTAAATAACTATGTTGTTATCTATACGGATGGTAAGTTAATTGTTAATATCAATATATCATATCTACAATCCATAATTTATATAATTATCAATGATAATTTATCATATTGTGGTTGTCGGTTTTACTATACCACGTGTCAAGCTATTTAAATAAAAATGAATACTATTAGACATTGTTCAATGCAAGATAGGTACGTTGTATAGGTACTATACTTTTCAGTGTTCACCTACCATTTGAGTTATTTTACAGATAATACAATGAGTAAAAATTATTATTCTCATAACAGTTATACCCATATGATCAGAACTATTATTTTAAATCTTAAATTGTGGGCACCTCTATGTATTTAATATTTATATAATAATCATTTTACATTCAATAATTTTAAAATAAACTAATAAATCATAAAAACATAAATTATAAAAATTATGAATATCTGTATATACTATACAAGTATGATAATAATAAGACAATAACCTGTATACTATGTAGGTATTTAATTATAAAATATAATCCTTGAACTTAGTTACGAACTTGAAAAAACCACATCCTATATGTTATTGCTACGAAGCAAATTACGCATGATATGTGGCGTTAAGTAGCGACGAAAATTGAACGAAAAAGTAGAAAGTCATCAATATAGAAGAAGAAAAAACGATAAGATAAAACGGACGTACAAAGCGCCAAGAGGTAGTTTGTCATCAGTCCTTAATGGACGGTGTTATAGACAAGACTTGACGTGTATACTCATCACTTGATGTTTATATTATTACCTCTTCATATACAACGCACACATTAAACTCGAAGCCGTGTTCTTCACACAAGACTAATGAAGTTGAATTTCTCATTGAGCAAAATTAAAAAAAAAATTATCTGAAACTCTTTTTAATATATTATACACTGTTAGTTATGATGGTGTTTCTCAATGGAAATAATCGTCCGAGTTCCCGCCCAGCGGACGTCAACTGTGGCTTGAGGGTGCTCCTTGCACCGATAATTATAACACAACCCTGTCCTAATTCGGACATGCTCATTTATATTCGATAGCAAGTATACGCGTGTGTATAAAATGGACGTTTAAAATTACAATGTAATTTACAATATCTTGTGTGTTTGTATACGTGGCAGCGATTAACAACAATGATTTAGTATGTGTAATACTATATAACACACGTGGAAAACTCATTGGCTCCGGGCAACTCTTCCTGCACGCCGTATCCGATGATTGTCCTATATGCTAATCATATACAGGAACAAATTTTTTTTTTCTTTTAAAAATGTAAAAGTTATTATAAAAGAGTGGATGTTATAGCATTTTTAAATATTTTCCTTTAATAGTAAAATGTCAGCCAATATACCTATATTATAATACTACATATCAATTTTTTTTAAACATTACTTCTTCGATATTTTCAACATACTTCATTCATACGCACCTAAAATTTTACACAGTTTTGTATTTGAATAGTGCATCTAATCTTAGTAGTTAATACTTATCTACACATGTTTTCTAAGGCACATTATTGAGAGTATTTTTATATTTTGTAGGATTGGTACTAAATAATAATATATCTGATATATTTTAATAAGGTATTTTAATGCATTATATACTGTCCACCCTTTTAGTTAATATACTTATACAAAACAGACTAACTTAAGATTACTACCTATAGGAGACACCTAGGTACATAGAATAAATTGTATTGTTTATAATATTTTTTAATCTTATGATTATTTTTTTTCCACTCAGGTATGGTATTTATTTTTGAATTTATCTTTTGGTTTCATTTCAAATTTGATTTTATAATAAATTATACACAGTCATTAAAATATTCGTTTTTTTGGATTTATCTTTTATTTTTGTTTATAGTTGGTATCTAAGTTTATAAGTAAAACTTTTATTAAAAATATGTACCAATTAGAATGGATTTATATTATGTAGGTACTAGGTACATAATATGCTCATCAAATATTATTCATGTCTTATTATAAGTAGTACGCATATAAGTTCAATTTTTATTATTTTTACTGAGGTTAATTTTGTGAGCTGTCAAATGATTGTAATATATCTATATTGTTTAGGAATCAGTTTTTTGATTCAGTTTGTTGTCTGCGTTGTAAATCGTAATAGATCCAAATAAACAAATTTAGGATTTTGATTAGCCTGTATGGTTAGGTTAGAGTACATTTTGAATAGTGAGTGTATACTGTGTAGCTATTAAATTGTATTTTATAAAGGTGCTTATGTACCTACTACTTATTAAAATTATGGTATAATGTTGTTTACTTATATGTTTAGGTATAATACGTAGTTATACGGTATGGATTTTAAATGGTTACACTGAACGTCCGTCTAGAAATTTCTTAAATTTATAAAATATTTAAATAAAATAGCTTTGCCTTATTAATAAAGATTAATAATCTAAATATTATACAATGACTAAGTGAGAAATAATACTCAAATAGGTTTTAATGTAAATGTTCTGTTTAAAATGTAAACACTTTTCCAATAATATATCCAATAGGTAGGCACGTGTGTGTAAAATTATGGTAGGTATAGGTTAGAAACACATAAATAGGTAGGTCTTGTATTGAAATGACGGTAAATTTGGCAATAGGAATTTTCAGAGCGATAGAGACATTGAGTGCATGATGCCATTGTACATTATAATATAATATTTTAAGATACCGATATCCGGTAGCGCGACAGTAATATTATCATAAGGTAGCTCCCACGACGAAATTGCACCATTTGTTGGGCGGCCGTCGTTAATATTCAAGTGAGATGGTCTCGTGGACGTTGTAAATTAAATTTTTTTTATTTTACTTTACAGAATAAAACGCGTTTTGTGTCCGTACGGGGATAACGATTTTGCCCTTTGAATAATTCATTGTGTACATATTAGGCGTGTTTTTATACACATACACAAGTACACTTGTGTGTGCATATATATATATATAGGTATATTATATTGTATAATATAATTCAATTCATATTCAATTCATTCACGTCCGTCATTGAGAACACTGTCGCGCTAATCGCTGGCAATATTTACTATTGCTAGCAGTTTGCCATCGTTTTAATGACGTTCTTAGCGGACACGCGGCACATATTAAAACGGGACTAGCAGATGCAGTGAATATTTAGCTTGAGTATGCTGGGAAAGCACAGTGTCAATATATAATATGTATTTGGTACGGGCTATGGCCCAAGACGTACCTAGTATAAAATACCATCATGACACCACGCGATATCAGAACGACGCGTTTTTCCTTCTCCATTGGAATTATATTATAATATACTTAAGTTTATACTTTATAGAAACAAGGTTCTATGTGTTATTTATATATAAGAATAGGGGTACACAATACGATTCTTATACAGTCTATTCCCAATGATCTTTTTATGCATTTCACCGAGTGTGGACATCGCATCAATATAATGTTATGTAGGTACTGGTCTCGTTATTTATTCAATTTAACAATATAGTATAATATAATATAATATCCCCTCATTATTAGTTATTATGCTACTAACCACAGCACAGAGTCTGGAGACTGTTATAAATTATACAATACTGATATTTTAAAAAAGTTAATAATTTAAACATAAATATGTTTTTGGGCTGGATACACATAAAAAATGTTCTAACCAATTTTTCATAAGGTTTTCGTATGGTTACTTATTAACAAAAACACATTCATGATTCATAGATTTTCTTTGTAGAGGAAATAATATATTGAGTATCGTGCTATATTTTTTTACAATAAAGTAGTTTTATATGCCATTATATACAAACAATGAGTAATGACAATTATTTAAATATTTTTTTTCTTTCATATCCCATTTTAATGTGTTTGCAGGTTAATTTAAAATAAAACAAACCTATACATTATATATTATATGATATATAACTTATGAATTGATGTATTATTAAATATCTATTAAACGACTTTGGTGGGTTCAAAACTAACCAATAAAATACTAAACTACCTAATAGTTCACATTATACTTACATGAATATAAGCATTTATAATTTAATATTGTTACGACTTACGAGTGTAGTGATGTCTGTTTATTAATATTTATACAATTTTTCCAAGAAATACACCTGTAATAAAAATTTAAAAAAACATATTAAACATTCGGAAATATTTTATATTATGTACCTATAAAATATAAATTAATGGTATAAGCATCCATTTGGTACCTACTTTGAGGACAAATAATTTGTGTGCATAAACATCAAAAATGTAATAAATTTGAATATATACTTCCAAGGTATAATACAAATTATTTACACAAATATATGGGTTTTTCATTTTTATAATAAATTATTGTGTAGTCATTACTATAACATTGTACATGTAGATATTTTATACCTAATTCAATAACTTTATAAGAAACAGGCTTGAAGTATGAATATTAAATATGTCTTATAAATATTTTATGACGTAGGTACCAATAATAAAAAAAAAAAATTAAATTTTGGATATATTATGTGATATCTCTAAATAAAATCTATAGGTATACATACATAATAATTGTCAAATATAAAAACTTAATAGGGGAAACCAGACTTGCAAGGGTAGTCTGTCTCCCAAGTATTACTTATGAAGTAAATAGGGTCTACATGAGATATTCAAACTCTTAATTTGTCATAAAAACAAAAATATTCTACTAATATTTTTATATGGTTTAACTTGAATACTAAAATGTTATAATATGCTCCTAAACTTTTTTGAAATAATATTTATGTAAAATATCTTCGTAATGAGTATCTATACTAACTTAATAATTTAATTTTTAAACACATAATATTATAGTGATTATAGTAATATACTTAGCCAGTAATTAATAACAGTGGCGGCGCGAAATTGTGGAGGCTTTGAAGCATATATATTATTGTATATTTTAAATATTTTTACCATCGCACCCTTCATTGAACCAATATTAGCAGCAGGGTCCTTTAATAATTATTAATTATAATATTTTCTATGTTTTTTGTTTTGAGGTCTTATATATTTTTTACACCCATTTCAGACATGGAGCAATTGCTGCAAATATAATTGTATATCCCGCCGCCACTAATTAATAATTAGTGTAAAACAAAATAAAAGCGTTAATTTCTAACACGTAAAAATATTACATAATATGCAGCATATAGAAGCTTTAATAAGTGTGTAAAAATGTATTGTATAAATTATAATTATAAGTTTTATACATGGCAATATATTCACTTTGGTAACTTGCTTTTACGAATTTGGGTAAAATAAAATATCGTTATTTATTACTGTACTTGTTAAACATTAACTTGGGAAAAACTGATAACAGCTGCACGACAGAATATCAGACAATAAAATTAAAAACAATATAAATATAGTAATATATATGCGTTATCGAATTTGTATGCAAAACGCGCGATTTACACTTAAATTGATGATAATATAAAAATAAATAGCATTTAAAAATGTACTTAATACTTATATACGGAAAACAGGATGTATTAGTGATGGTGGGTAATTACACCTTTTGAATATTGAATGTAAAACGAATAGGAGAGTGCCGTGTGACCATTGTTTTGTAACACACTAATTTTCGTTTTGTTATTTGCTTACATAATTATTAGGCGTTTCGTTACAAAAAACATACACGTTTTTAAACAATCTTCTTATTCCCCTGTAACTTCTTTTGTTTGAATATAAAAACTATTTTTGTTTTATTATACAACACTAAAATTAAAATTATTTAATTGATAATTGGGTTATTTTAAAAATTAGAAATTAGTGTTGTAAGTAACAATGTATGTCTCTTTGTCTCTATGTCTCTATGTTATGATAATATGGTTATTGGGAATGTGAGTTTAGAATCCGAAAACGGTCGAAAAACACAATTAACCTAACCACAGAATAAAATTTAGCAATTTAAATAATACATTCATCAGCTGTTACTATAGGATAGTTAGTAGGCATATTTAAGTATTAAGTATTACATGTAATGGTTAAACTATATCTCAGGCGAAGATAAATATAAATTATAATTATTAATACACAATTTACTTAAAACTAGTATTTCTATGTTGTTTATCTTGCTCGCTACATTGTTCTAAAAAATGTTTTCTTTTAGAATCATCATAAGAAGACAATAAATTTAATTTTTATGAATCGTTTGATATAATATGTTTCTGTATAAGTGTGTTTTTAGTATTCATACCTATATCAATTTACAATAACTTCAAGTTCCTTATTTGAAGAATATTTTTATTTTTGATTAGATATCTACAGTATTAATAAAATAATTGTCTAGTGCGAAGGTAACTTAACAATTAAATAATCTGAAAACAATTGTAATTTGTAAATAGGGAGCATTGTAATTTTTCTAAAACATTGCATTTATGTATGCGTGAAAGTCCTTCGTAGATTTGCTGTTATTTAACCAACTTGCGTATTTTGCTAGTACCTATAGAAATAGTAACCTAAAGTGGCACAATATTTTCTAAAGAACACGATAATTTAGACGTAATCGCAATTGTAATCGACCGTGTCGAGGGTATGAAATAATATGTGTTAATTACACACAGGCACACGGCACATCACATGCAATAGGTACACAACTTACGAAACGCGTATTTAAAGGTTCACGTAGTGTTACTACTGTAATTTGAATGTATCTTCAGCTACGATCACAATAAAAGCTAGTAATTAAACGCTTAACTGCAGGTAAAGAGAGACATGCCAAATAGGAATAAGAAAGTAGGTATCTCAATTTCGGATTGATATAATGCTGTGGTGAATTACTGCCGTGTTACATGCAATATATTGATGGAGGGTCTCAGGGTGCACATAATTTGCAATCGTAATGATATAAATTATAACTTATCAGTTATCAATGACAAAATAACTGAATTTTATATTCATAAATAAATTGTTGCATAAAAATCTTCAAATTAATTATACAAGTATTATTAATTAACCACCATGAATTAATATGACTTATTGTGATTATGAGTATTAGGTAAATTTTTTATTTTTTAAAAGTTATTGAAAAATTAACTGAAATGACAAATATCTATTTTACAGATTAATTTTTTTCTTCACCAACAACAATACTTATTTCAACTGGCTTTGCACCCAAATGATTTATTCGGGTTTCAGGTTTTGGGTGCTGCATGTATTCGGGTGTTCAAATGCCGGTATCAAAAATTTAAACAAACTTTTCGGTGTTAATAATTGTTATTATTAGGATTTAGGGTTAATATTGGTTAATTAAGGGTGTTTGGTAGTTCAGAAAAAACATAACTTTTTATAGTTATTTTTAATTGATATTTTTTTAATTTTTAATTGCTTAGCAATATATCCTACTATTGTTATTATTAAACAAATAATTAACTACAAAATCGAACTAACCACATAAAATATATAAAAAATGATATATCATATGGTATATGATCATATGAAGATTGTAAAATAAACATTTTTCTAGTTTCGGATTAACCAGAATGTTTTATTCGGGTTTTGGTTAATTCGGGTGTTCTGAAAATAGAATTATTCGGGTTATATGGATTTATGGTGTTTGATTTTTAAGTGTTTTTTAAGGGTGTTACGAGTTCTGGTTAATTAGGGTGAAAGGCCCTGAATTCGTTTATTTTCAAAGCATTGACATTGATATAAAGACAAAGGAAAAAAGCATCTACATCCATAATGCGTAATAGAATTTTAGCTTACAGTAATAGATCGGCTTTTAGTTACAGTCCCAAATAAAAGTTATGCCCAGCAGAGTACAACCCAAATTGGAGGAATGAAATATGAATAAGACTGGCGAAAAAAGTTCTGCGAAAAAATATAGCAATAAAGCCAACGGTGTGTGCTGTGCTGCTAGAAAACTTTTTTTGTAACCTATATTCAAGAGCCACCCGACCAATAAAAATCTCTTGACAGGCAATCATCCATCATCTGCACATTTTCTGAAAAATATACGTAGGCCTTTTTCAGATGACTTCGTTTAGCTCGACAGAAATTTGGAAAGTCGTGTTTATACCTATAATGGCTATACTTTTAAAGGTAGAGTGGCTGATTTACCATCATATTGGTAGCTTTTATCAGACCAAAGTCTGCAATTTTTTAAAATTTACTTCATCTCCAAATCAGATCAACGACCATTGCAATAAAAATATAATGCTCCACCTTAAAAAGAGATTTTATAAATCCGTTACAGGACGCATTGAACAGCCATAACCTATAGGTACATTAACCGTTAAATTCAAAATAGAACAGAAACCTTCAGAAAAAGACTGTACCTATAAGTAAAATATGCAGATAATATATGATTGTCTATTAATTGTCTTTTACAAGATTTTTTATTGATTGTGGCCAACACGCTGTTGTGGTATTACTTTGTCTTTATGTGAGAAAATTGCGACTATATTGTGACTATTTGTTTTTTTTGTAACCGATGTATGAAAAACTCACAAGGAATACCTTTTTAATCTGTATGACCACTGACCAAGGAACAAAATAACAACAGACTTCGAAAATAAGCTAAAAATACTCCATATCTTTCACAACTTCATTACAAGTACCTACCCAATATGGTTAGAAGTTATTAGAAATTAAATATAATTTAAATTTATCATCTTCTGAGAGAGTGTTACGTTATCATGGCGTATCAACATACTATAAAGGATATATACCCCTACTTGGAATGTACAACATTTATGCAGAATATCACCTCGGAACATATAAGACAAGAGGTAGCAGCAATAATAGAAAGAACAAAACAAGAATCAGATATAAGACGTCCGTTATATGGAGCTAACTTCATGGTGGGCTGACTTAAGTCAAGAAAAAATCATATGAAGACAACAACTGATCCATCACAAACATCCGAAGCACCGAAAATAGACATATGGAAGAAAGATAGAAAAGATACAAACTCACATATATGTATGGGAAGAATCCAAAAATGAATATTGTAATCATAACAAAACGTTTGTTAGACTAGAACAAACCTCGGTAACACTGAATTTTATTTATAATTTTAGTTTAAATGTAATTAGTATTTAATAATGATATTTTTTATAAATGTATGAATATTTATACCTGGATGTTTCAATAATAGTATAGTTCGTTTGTCAAAAATGTATCCATTTCTATGTCATTCTCGTCAAAGTAGAATCTAATTATCATAGTATAGTTGTGACTCGTGATGATGCTAGAATGGTTTTTTCTTAGACTTGGTTTATTATGTTGTGACTTGTAAGTATACAATCTATACATTCAAGAAAAAGAAAAATATGAACACCCAGAGTCAAATTAAAATATTATCTTGGATACATGTAACCGTCAGGGATCTCCCAGCGGCAGTACCAATTAAGCTAGGAAATTCTCATTAATTTAAAACGAATTCGTCGGGTGTATAATGTTCTTTACACTGCACGCAAGTATAGGTATACGACGATAGAACGAGTTCCCTACGTAGACAGTTTTGAACGAATTGTATGTGGAATCACTAATGAAACTATAATATAATATACGAATACATTCTATACTTCAACATTGGGCCCAGTATACCCAGTCACGAGTTTATGTGTCCGAAATACATTAGCCAAGAAGCTGTAATTAGCGTTTTATCAAGCACGATCTACTATAAATATTTTATGAATTTCTTAAGCTTATTTTATAACACTCCGATATATGTGTATATAAATTCTTGAAATGAATGCAGTTCGATCAAAAGAGAAATGTTTAATCAATTGTACCTATTTGTAATGACTATACCTAATGATTCAAAAATTGGGAAGTAAATAAAATCGGTAAAATATATTTTTTTGTGATTATTACTGTTTGAAAATAAAGGCTTGAACAGGCTATAGACTAAGGACTTTCATGCAATACTTAAGAAAAACACCATTTAACTGACAAGTAATCATACCTATACTTAACATAGAATTTTGACCGGCTGCAGTTAAGAAGTTAGATAAACGATAAACGGTCGTCTAATAAACAACGACGAACTCCTTAATAACGTATAATAATGGTAATAACATCATACAGTGTAACAAATGATTGTACGTTTGCCACTGCTGATCGTTGACCATGAGTCGAGTTCAATCTTGTAGGTACATAACATTATATTATTATAGGTAGTTGTATGCCCTCGTACTGTATGATTACCAGGAATGTTATAAAGACCAAGTGGAGAAAACCGGGAAAATACCCCAGTCGTCTCCTTCACTTCTCTCACAGCGAGAAGTTACTCTTCGCCTCCACCACGCCACAGTGTAATGATTCTTCGTTCCCAACAACTACTATACAGACTACGCGCCTGGTCGAACGGACGAAAATCCATCGTAACTGCAGAAAAAGCACCGCCGGGCGGCTCGATGATGATAGATGGGGGGGACTCATCTAAACAGCGTTCATAATAATATTATATTACGTATATTGATCACGGATTACGATGATGTGTACAACTGTGTATACACCATTCTTATGCTCTTCTTTCAAATGGTCGAAATCGATGCATTTATAGTTTATAGCCTGTAGGTATTTGTATATTATATATTATAATCAAATAGTATAATACTACAACAGTATTATAATATACGAAGAAATTTAAAAGATTTTATAAATAGATATATTAGTTAGAATTACCACTAAAAAGATTAAATAGCGATGTATTCACATGCAAATATATGCTTACACTAAATAGAGCCTATAATATAATACTTAACGCGTACAAGCCGGATTATTTACCTATATTGTTTAATATTAGTAGTATACGATTGTTTCGGCAACGGAGATTTTACAGCGGCTTGAGTGGACGGGGGTATATTATTTATAAATAAGGAGGTATTATTATTATTATTATCATTATTATTTTTTTTTATCTTTTTTTTTTCACGTGTCGAGAAGTATCGGATAGCGTATAATTATGTAGAAATACCAGTTTGTGACAGTGAAAAGTTGCCCGCGTGTTTATATGTGTATGCGCGCGCGCGACTAGCAATCGTGTTAATATGAGAGAATGATTCCAACAAGGTAATTGAGTTGGACCGCATTTATATATATATATGTTATAGTGTGTGCGCTCGTATGCTTGTGTGTGAATAGTGTAAATATGTGTAACTGGGCCTGAACAAACGACGACGTGTATTGGGAATATAAAAATGAAAAGAAAAACAACATGAAATCGTATTTTAACTGGCTATAATAATAACAATAATGTTACCGTCGTCTGTCGTATAATATATTATTATTATTATATGATTTTTCGTATGTTTTTTTTTTGGTCAAGTAGTATATACATATTATATAATATTATAATATTATAAAGCCCACGTAAAAACGAGTCCAGGGTGGTTAAATAGGACCATATTATATATTTGATAGACCAATTATCTCGAAGTTAACAAGCCGTCAGACATGGCGATTATCGCGACTTAACATCTGTTGTGGGTACGGGATTGTGTCATTGTCGACGGTGCGGCGGCGGACTGATGCGTGTGGAGATATAAACACATAATATGAGTACAATAATATTAAAATCCACCGTAATATGTAATGAATATGTGTGTATAATGAAAATGTTATAAAAAATAAAATAAAACAGTCAAAAATCGAAAAATCTCAAATTACGCAGTTGTAAAAATTCCGTTTAACTTTAATACCATGTGGTGTCAATACACGACATCATAATAATAATAATTGATAAATCTATAAGTATTATTGTAATCCCAGATTGCTTATTAAAAATTAAATAAATTAAAATTTAATTTAATAAAATGTGATATTTAGTATATAATAATACGTATTTAAGACATAAGTCTTATGAAATAAACTTCAAATTTTTAAACTTTTGATATTAAAAATTACCATGAGTCTCAAAAATTACTTATTGGCTTTGCTTTAAATTAATGACATTTTTGGAGTGTGAAAATCAACAACCAGAATTGTTTTTATTGGATATATAGGACAATACTTATACGCAGAAATATTAACCACTGACAATTGGGCTCTAAAAATTGGCACGTGCATGGACAATTAAACGTGCAGAAATGTAGACGTGAGGACAATTAGTCCTTTGTAGCTTGTACAAATGGTTACCAGGATAATTTAACTTATAACAATGCAATTTGTATTTAATTTTAATATAATATATTTAACTAGTTTAGGCATTTTCTTACATCTTAAAAATTGCATTTTTAGCTTCTATTTTAGCAACATCCAAATTTATGATTATTCAACCAACTATTTTTATCATCATTACGATGGAGCAGTAGTTACATGCTATATCTGCAATCATAATCAAATCTAATTTTAATCAAACTAACTTGAGGTAGATTAAAAACTGAGGTGTTCACCTGCCTACCTGGCTATGACAATTAATTTACCGACTAAGATGTAACACTTATTTTATATACAAGGTATATTTAAATACTCAATTGCAGTTATTTGTTATGGAAAACGAGTCTATAATATGGGTACTAGTTAGTACCTAGTTACTACTATAGTACCTACTATCATATTATATAAAATATACAAACTATTTATTTTGATAAACCGTAAATGTTTAAATTGTTGTTAAGACAAAAAGAAATCGTGTGATCAAAAAGTTTAAAATAACATGTTGTGCACCTCATATTATTTAAGGTTTAACCGATTTCATATGGGAGCATTGGAGCAATCATACACGATACACCGTACCTACTACATCACCATAATATAGTGGTATAATAGTATAGTATTCAAATAAATCGTTTCAATAATCGTAACACTATATTATTATATTCAGCCTTGTTTAAATTCAGTATGCTATCAATTAGAACATTTGTTATAATAAAAATAATAAATAGCTGTGTATCTGTTATTAATTATTATAATTTGTAAATAATACCTAACAGTTGATATTCTTTACAAAGTATTGCGTGGAGAGGATATATAAATATACTAAACTAAACGTGGAACCATTCATTAAATGTTAACTATTTTTATTTTGTATTAAATACAAAATATAAACCTAAGATATATAACTAATTCCTACGCATGATTTATAAAATAACATTCCTCACCACTGAATATATATTAATATCAAGAGTATTGCAAATTTCTCTAACCTTTTAGTTCTTACATCGCATCACAATAACTAAGATTAGTTTTTGTTCATTAGGAATATTTATAATAATATTTTTTTTTTATTAGATGACCCGCGGCCGCATAGGCCATTGGGTGGGGGTGGAATGGTGAGTTGTTGTATTGGATAGGTTTGGTACACGTGTGTATGTTGTGGCAGAATTTCTAGTAGGTATCTGCCATGCCCGGGTGGGGGATGGCGGCACTTGTTCTCCGGACACTGTGACTTGCCCGAAGAAAAATGCCACCCGCAACCGACGCCTTAGACTGCTCGGCCACTCGGTTCCCCTATTATAATTATTAATATTGTACAATATATGGTTCTATAATTTTATTTTTAAAGTATTAGTGTGATAAATGAACCGACGTCCAATTACCTATATGAAACGATTGAGGAGATTCAGTTATTTGATACAAAAAACGTGCCTTTTTAAAAACAAATAGGTTAGCGAGATAGTTGTTGCACCCATTTTTGAGTCTTTCTAATAAATTCGGAAAACACATTTATTATATTCCAATAAATTAACAATACATTATTTACATATAAACAATAAACAACCCAAATGAATGAACTACGCAACCAACTACAAAAAATCAACAAATTGTAGCATTAAATAAAAAAAATAACAGTTTCAGGTTTTAAAAATGTGTGAAAACAAATCTATTTGTATAAATGTTGCGGATATTGTTTTTGATGTTAAATTATTGTAATTTGTATAGTCATTCATAGACTCAAAAAGTAGCAGTTCAGTATAGTTTTAATTTATGATTTACGAATGAGATGTAGGTATAAGGTTTTTAAAGAAATGATAGACTTTAAAGTTTAAAATTAAAAATATCAATACAAAACTAACACAGGTACTATGGGTATGTATACATTTTTAACTTTGTGAACTCAACTACATTTTTTAGTTTCTGAGCGGAGCAATGAATATATTGAATTTACAATAATGGGTGTTTTTTTTTGTATCTGTCATGACCTTTTGGGACAGTAAATATGATTCAGTTTTCTTTAACAGGACCTTTTCTGATAGGAAAGTGAATCTAGTTTGTACTTTAGGGAGGGGAGGGAGGTAAAAAGTAAAAAAAATCCCAATAGTTTTCAAAAGCGTAAAAAACTAACAAATAACAAAACCAGTTTTTGAAAAAATTGATTTTGTTTTTTAATGTAACTAAAAAAAAAAATATAGATTCATTTTTCACTGAATATTCATATTAGCGATTTCTATGCACCATAACATTTTTGAAATATTGCGACTCTTTTTGAGCTATTTACAGAACATAATATCAAATATGACAATTTCTAGTTGTATTAGTTTATTTTAACTATTATCGATACAACATTTTTCGGTCTGTCCAAACAATTTTAAATGTAATATAACGTTCCTCATAAGTTTATGTTGGTGTAAATTATAAAAAAAAAAAGTTGAGTGTTAATCGACAATAACCTAGGTATATAAAACTTACTTTTTGAACGACACTCGTAATATAGGTCCTTTTAAGTTATAACTTATTTATTTTGGGTTATATTTTTTTTTTACAATTTTGTATGTCTTATAAATGTGATAACTGTTACTATTAGTCACTAACCCAGTAATCAGTCTATTTTATTGAAATAACTATAAAGATCAAAAACATGTATAAGGCTGTTCAAATTTGTATTTTTAATTTAAGTTATGTCGGTTTGATCATTTTAATAATTTGTGTAAAATGCTGTGTGTCCCAATAATAATCTGACCCCACGTTCTATACTATGTTGTTATTTTAATCTAGAAAGTTAATGATATTACTTTCCATTCTTCTATAACCTTAACTAAAAAGGTTAGATGTTTTTAAACACGATATTAATCATTGTAATATTGTGGAATTGGATTGTTTTAATTATACGTTTTTTACCAAAGACAAATGAGTAAAATATGTAAATTAATAGCTAAATATTTATTGTATTAGTTTAAACGTGGGAGTTAAAACTTGTTTTTTGTAATCGATTTAGATATTACAAGAAAACTAAGTACACAAATATTTATAAAATACTTAAAATAATAAATAGGTTATAGGAACATTTTTATATAAAATAATAATATTAAGCTATTGTATATTTTTTGAAGCTACAGTTAACTTCTAGACACTGAAATATTATTGTTTAGCATCTACGACTTAAATGGTTCCCTTTTTTCTTCAGAGTATTAATTGTATGATAAACTACTTAAGAAGATTTGAACGAAAGAAGATTTTTAAAGTCTTAACAATATTTATTAATTTATTAATTATCATATGCTTAATGCATCTTTAACAATTATCGGTTACCTATATAGTATATGCATATAAACCAACTTTTATGATGTTGGATCATTTATATACCGAAATCAATTAATATAACAGCCAAGGCGTCAATCAAGCCGATATTTATTGATGTTTTATTGTATAAGTTGCAAGTATTGATGAGTGGATATTTATTTTTGACCAACTTAGTGACTCCTTATTATTCATACACATAGTTTTAACTAATATTTATCCAAAAGTCTTAATTTAAAACCTTGATTATTTTTTATAAATACTATTATTAGTTATTGCATTATTATGTTTAGGTAATCAATGATAGAACCTTAATAGAGTACCAATTACCTATAGTTTTTAATTCAATAATGTAGTTTTGAAAAATAAATATTATTAATAATTTTTTGGGTACTTACTTTATAAAAACATGTTTATACATATCATATTGTACTATTATAGTTTAGGAATTTAAATTTGAATTAAATATAAATACACAGTCATTAAAAATTTGTGAATTATATGATGTACAATTTGTATGATGAATGCTTTAAATTCCTATATGTAGTTGAGTAGGACATTTTAATAAGTAGGTAGGTACCTATATCAACATAATAATAAAATACAAATATGTAAATTCATAATGTTCAGGTGTTGTAGTTGTATAGTGTTATTTATGTATATCAATAAAATGTAATGTTTGTGTGTCTTAGTAATCCATAGCATGGTACATCGCACTTATGGATTCAAACTTTGGTATACATAGGTAAATTTTGTATTTTAAAGAAGAGCTCAAACAGAGATTTGGTGGCACCCGAAAATTGAATATTTTTTTGTTTATTTAAATAGTTATTAATTTCCATTAGTTACAGATTACAAATACTAATATTAGAATTAGTAGAAAAATGGTATATAACACATTTTATAGATATATTTAAAAAAAACAAATCTTAAAATCCAATACTAAAGAGTCCAGAATTAAGGAGTGGAAAATCATAAAATTAGTCATTGTAATTATTTATGTACACCTACCTCTTACACATTTAAAGTTTAAACTGAAAGTAAATGGTAAACGATAGAAATATAATTAATTTTAATAAGGTGGTTAGATTTAGTGGAATCGGGTAATACAGCTATGATTAATAAATATATATGCTGTATAAAATCTAAATCCTAAAACGGATAATCCTTTTGCAAATTCACTTTTTTCGACCGATTTTCATAAAATGTTCGTTAATAGATTTAGCAAGATCCGTAGACGGTTTTACTTTTATACTTACAAATTTTGAGTTTAGTTGACAAACGAAAAACTATAATTTCTTTGTTTATATATTGTTGGCACTTGGCATTTGGGTACAAAAAATAAAATAGATTTAGTATAATTTTAGATCTGTATTTGGTCAAAACAACCCAAAAAACGGTGTTAAAAACCTATACTTACTGCAACTTACATTTAACGGATTTTAAGGCAGGTTATAATATAATATTTTATTATATTGAATCAACATAGACACTCGGGTTAGGTTCGAGATAGGTGTACTCCAAAATAAAATGTAGGTACTCTTTAATACTGATCCATAACAATATTATGTTCAAACAAGAAGTCCTATTAATCCGACGGAAAAGGTATTATTTGTGTAAGAATATCCGTACTCAATGTCAGTGTGGCATTCTTTTCCGGTGGCAATTTTGAGTGTTTATCTTGGTCGATCACCAAGCGGAACACTATCGATTATGCGTGTTATTGTCATAGGGATATATAGAAATGTCAATTTTGCCGACAATCGCTCAGAATTCTTTGGCGGGCCTTAATAATACACACCCGTGTACTATGGTCCTCTAACCTAACCTGGATAATAATATAAAAATATAAGGTGGTCTTGAAATCAATGATCAATGTATCTACTATACGGCTAAGTACACGCTGCATTTCCGAAATATATGCGACTTGGGTGTCAACTGCACTAAATCTGCCGCGCAAATGTGTCGTAGTGGGGGAGGTGAGAAAATACACCGGAAACTCTGAAGTGGCCGCCTCTTTTGCACGGCAAAAAGGGAAATCTTTTGCGTGTGCAAATAATATCATATGAATAATATAATATATTTTGATAAAACGATATTATTTCGGGTCAGCGGAGCGGACCGCGATGACGAAAACGACAGCAACGATGCTACTTTGAGTTATTTTCCGCTCTACCATATATTGTTGTAATGGACCACCCATAAAGAATAATAACGCGTATTTCGATATATTTCTTGATATAATATTATTTAAAAACAAATTTCGGGATGCGTTTGCCCGTTCGTTGTATAGGTACACACCACACTCGCACAGTCACACTCACTCAAAACATATTATAATAACACACATAATAATACCTAGTTTATACCGGTTGCGCGAGTATCGACTTTATATAAATATATATATATCATATACGGCGATATATCTAATATATTATAAATATGATGAATACACACCTCACGTCCACAAAACGTTACCTGGACGCGTATTATTTTCAATATAGAAACACATCGTTGTCGGATCGCTTCCGCGTCAACGGTTCAGCACCGATGTATTTATTTTATAATATATATAGGTATATAATATGGTATATACCATTGTATTAATATTATATTATTATAATTTGATGTCCGCCGAGGGCTTCGTCGTTGTCGTTCGTCGCCGTTCACACCATATTCCTTGTCTCTTTCGTTTCTCCTGTCATTATAGCCGACTTTATGTTTACATATCATTTTCAGTCTACAATGTATAATATATATTATATAGGTACCTAACGTAATAATGTTCCCAATTATTATATATTATTTCGACAACGTGGACACACAAACTCCATCTTAAACCCAATGGGAATGTTGTCGTACATATTTATATGTATAATAATTATTATAAATATACTGTATAGTGTACTTCTACCTATACTATATACATGCAAGTATGAAATACCTCTACAATCTATATGCATATTCTAATGTCAACGAGTTTTCGAATATATCTCTTGAAATTCCATTGAAAGGAGTCTCACATTTCTCCGCTTGTCACGTGTGTTGGTATATTTAATAACATTTCCAAAAATCATACCTATCGTCGCAATATTTCATTAAAATAATAATGATTTTTTCAATAAACATTACGATGTTTTTAATGATCATGTTTTATTTTTTGGATTATCTATCGTATATAAGAAAGTATAATATATATATATATATTTTTAGTGAAACTATGTTGACAATTATTATTATTATATTATGTAATTTTACAAAGATAATAATCATATTATCCCAATTTGGAGGAGTTAATTATTATTCTATGTTATATTATTACACAAACACTATATTAAATTAGTAAATATTTAAATGTTTAAATCTTAACCATTGCATATAGGTACTTAGGTGAACGAAAATAGTAAATCAAAAATTTTACAATCGTAATTTTTACAATATTATAGTACTATAGTCACTATAGTGAGCAAACCGCTGTATTTTACAGTGTGATTGACTGAGCATGCTCACCCCCTTTTTTCAGTAATACAGTCATTCGAAATCTGATTTTTGGAATTTTTAAAAATATCCTTAAAGACCATAGTATTTTAAAATTCTTGAGATTACTTTTACCACTTAAGGACTGTCCTGTGGTCCAAAATAATTTGTAAGCACTCCCCCAAAAGTCAACGCAAGTAACAGTAAATTATATAGGAAATACATTTTTTTAACCACAAAAATAAGTTTATAATTTTTTTTTTTGTACTTTTTTCGACTTAAACAATCGATACAAATTGTATATAATACTCTTTAATGATAACATGAAGGTTGCCGCTAGAAGATGATATGGTGGAGAAGCTACACTCCTGTAAGTTTATATTTAAAAAAAAAAAAATGTTTTTCATCAAATTATATTAATTTCTATAGGTACATTAAATAATCAATAAGAGAATTTAGTGGCCATTTAAAATATACCACAATACGAAATGTCTTACCTCATATATACGACATACGTAAATCTACACTTGTGTAACTATATATGTTGATACCTATAATATGATTATGAAATTCAAATTACAAAATCTCAAACATGATGATACACAATTTTTTTTTAAATATATATATAGGTATAATAAATTATAATATATGAACTATTATAGGTATTCTGTTTAAAACTGAAATAAAATATTTCATATGCGTATTGCGTATCGATAATATTATGATCATTCATCTCTGGCACATCCAATCACGTAGTTATTGGGGTTGATTTTACAGCCCTTGTTTTCTGGGTGAGAGTCCCTATGGACGTTTAGATTTTTGATAGGGTGAACGTTTTGTATGGACCAAACGAATCGTGTCGACAACGCTAACATCATCATAGACGATCAATAATAATCATCATAATAATAATACACAACACGACGATTCTTTATGTATTTAAATAACAAACTTCAAAAACCGTTTACTATATTATATTATAATACTAATCGTGTTATTCGTTTTATTATCCAATATACATAATCTTATGTGTGTGCCTCCCACGCACCATCTATAGTGACTCGGTTACTGTCTATATTAACACATGCACAACACTATTACTAATAATAATAAAAATAAATGTATAAAAAATAGTAAAAGAGAACCAGTTGATCTCTCGTTTAGTTATTATTATTATTATTATTATTATTATAAGCGTATTTCTTTTGTACAAACAAGATAACTTGCAGACAGTGTCAAAACCGGGTTTTACGAGATAATGCATGGGTAGTACATGGCTTTATCTAAAACGACCATTGTTAAACATTCATTGTTTGGTAACTGGCCAGCCTCATCCAATATGCGACGTGCACACTAACTGCTGTAAATTACCTCACACACGGGTTAAGCACGGGGGCGATTATATACGGAAAGAAAATAATATAATAGCTCTCTTTCTTTCTCCCACTCCCTAACAGTACATAATATTATGTACGCATGTCACTTTGGGCATAATATGTTAATGGCATTCGATTTATTGTAAACATATAAGTTCAAATATTATTTCACTTCCTTTTTGGAGCTTTAACGTATTTAAGATATCAAATTTAGATATAGAATTTAAATATATAAAATAATATATGGAGATTAAAATAAAATTCAATTAATTCTACAGTTATTAAAAATTGTAATCGTACAATAATGCGGTGATCTATATTATGTAAATTTCTTAATATTTTTATAGTTAACTATAAATTATAAAATTATTAAATATTATGGATTGGTCATGAATTGATTAAATGTTAGTAAACACATAATAGCTTCTTAGATAATTCTTGTTTCTGTGCCTCCAAGCACCCACCTATATCTTTTTTTTCGTTTGTGATTTAAATATTGTTTTATTTTTTATTGTGAATTGTATTATTTGTTACCTATTTGAAATGACAAAAATCATTAGCTATTTTATAGACTCGTAATTATTAAAACGTCTAGTGGAAATTATATCAGATTAAAACAACTGTACCTATAGGTATTTTATAAACTACAATAATATTATTGGACCGCTACCAATGTTTGCATCTATTAATTGTGATACTAAATATTTAATTATAAAATATATCATAACCCATAATAGGTACCTCTATAAAATAAAAATAAAGTAAATATGTATTGGCGTATTTCGCTGGTGTAGTACTGAACTGACAATTGATGGATATTAATAAATTATACATAATATACTAATGATTTTGAGAGATAAATACTAAAGTCGCATTTATAGTATATGTATGGAAATAGTGAAGTACAAATATCAGAAAAATTATATTTACTAAATTATAATTTATACAAATGGACAAAAATAATCGTTATTTATTTAGTCATAGTTTTATCACTGATTATGTTACTCAATTATTGGAGTATGCCCATTTAAGTAATTTTATTTTTGATGGTTGATTATGGTTCAGGGATTTAAAAATTAAATTAGATTTAATATATTGATGGTTTATGTAATACATAACATATTAAAAATATCGTTACATTTGCTGGCAATGTTTGTGTTTATGAGTAGGTTATACCATTGAGATTGAACACAATAATTACGCCCACGTGACTAAAATATAATATTATTGTGCCATTTTTTTTATTCTTATAAACGTTGATAGTATAACATATTAGGTACTGCTTAATACCCGTATATGCTATTTGAGTATTGGACAATGACTTAAATGTATAATTATATAACATAACAGATTACTGTATCCCGAATAATTGAAACAGAGCCCAAAGCAAATAAATTATTCGTAAGGCCCACAGTGGGTTTTAATTGTTATTTAAAATGAAAAATTACTATTTACAATACGCATGGTTGTCAGTAAAACTAATAATTATATAGTTATACAGTGATGTATAGAGTACGTCATATTTAATTCGATTACGTTCAATACGCGCATACTAATAGCAATAAAAAATATACATATATTCATAAAGATTCATAGAAAGTTACAACATGATTCTTGTACATCAATGATCGTATGACCGTTAAATATGAATTCAATCACTGAAGGTACATCAACTTTTATAAGTACATAATTAAATATTAATATTCTATGGTGTACATTGATTTTTAAGTGTCATTTTTTGTTTCGAAATCATAATTTAATATATTTGGATAAAATAACAATATATAATATGTATTACACAACTAATATATTTGGGTTTAGTCCACGTTCTTTATTTTTTGGAACTTTTCCAGACACTCAAAAACTAACAAGTGATGATATAAATACAAAGCAAAATTACATTTAAATAATCACATTTTTCATATTTTGATTACGCCTGTTGTGTGTTAAATGAATCCATCATAAACGGTTGTCTTTTTGTTGTTTACACTTTACACAAAAGACTTTAAATTAATACCCTAGGGTAATTGGGTATAAAAATCTATCTAAAACATGCACGTACACACGTACAAACGTCTGGTGCGTAATAACGAATATTATATTATACATTTAAATTATATTTCCGTCTGTTGAGCAACTCTGAAGCGTATATAAGGTTTTGTTTAATGTTTTACTGGTTACTATTACTAAAGGCATTTTAATAATTTGTAAACTATAATATTAAAATGATTCGCATTTTCATACAAATTATAGTTATTTTCATATTTTTATTTAATTGTATCATAATTTACTCAAAGTAAAAATTTGAATGTACTTAAACGTTTACCCGTGAGAACATAATAAAGTCTAATGAAAAAAATTAAATGAACACTGATAACTATTATTAAAAATCGTACCTATATTTTTACCGTACCATAGTATTATGCCTTTTATGCTATTAATTTCCGGTTACAATGATGACCTACTTATAGAACAGGTAAAAAAAAGTATCGCTCCATATGTCTTATATATATATGTATATATATATATTATATAATGTTATATATATGTACATTGTACATACAGTAAGGCGTGGGTTTTTAACCTTTTGTAAATGTGCCATATAGATATAATGAGTGTATTGTTTTATCCATGTATAATATCGTTCAATTCAGTAGCTAAAACATAAATCTAATAATCATTATTGTGATGGGAAAAAAAATGTATAAAAATTCAGAACTCGCGCCTGGACAAACTACCTTTTACACTAGGTACGGTACACTCTATAGTTTATACATACTAACTACTAGAATTTATAGCCATTCTAACCCGCTGTCCCACCAGCCACCACTAACTAAATGACCAATTATTACGTGGTTCGATACAGTAATTACCGATAATTATCGGTGGTCACCGTTGCATCTAATAATAATTACACGTGTTTGATAACATACACACCACAATCCAGATTAACATATTTATACATACCAATTTGTTCTGTCGATTTTTATTATTTTTTTTTATTATATTATTATTCATCCAAAATCTAAAGTACCTAATAGACGATTAAAATTAATTATTAAAATATCAATAATAATTAAGAATACTCAAGGCCATACCTACTAATCTTAATAACAGAAACCAAATTCTCAAGATTCTCAACTTATGTGAAAATGTCTATGGGATTGAAGCTGAAGCATTAAAAAAACACGATGGTTATACATGTTGACCTCTTTTTTTTTAATCGGTACTATACTTTATAGTATAAACTATGGACACCACACGAGTTAAGATTTGTGTGTATTATGGTGTAACTGTATATATATATATATATATTACCTGCCGTTAATTGAGTGTAATATAGTCACACGTTTTCTTACCATATACATGAATTATATATTTAGAAGTTATATATTATATATAACTGCGTCAAATTAAAAATAGGTATACTGCAGCTGGTATATGCTGGTATGTGTGTGTGTTGTATTTATATTCTCTATGCAGGAGTGGTTAAAAACTTGGGAAAAACTGTATAAACGCATATGAAATGTGTTGCGCGCGGCAGCGATTATCATATGACGGTTTCGTGATCCATTCTGGACCATATTAACATAATTATATATTATTTGTGTGTACAATCTTTTATTTTCTTGGTGTAAGCTATTCGTTCATCGCTTTTTATTTTTATCAAATGATGAGAAAATATAATGTTTTATGTGCGCGCGCGCCACCGAAAATTTGACGTTTATAATATTATATAGTATATAGGTATAGTGCTTGCGCTGTATATAGCCACTAGTCACTACTACAATACGTTTAATCTGTTTTCGGTTGGAAGCATATAACTACTATATAATTTTGGCCAATTACAATGTTTAGTATATACTTGTATACGCATGATATGATAGAAACGTGGTAGATTTTCACACAATGTCTGGGTATGTACCTACACTTGTGTTATTATTTATTACTAACCAGTCATTGGTCGTTTTCGTCGTTTAGCCGTGTTAATACTACGTTATTAATCCGTCGCCGTGACGGTTCGTCTTTTGAAAAGAACGTTTGGAGAACTGAATAATATACCTACCTACTCCGTTTGCAATATATGAAGCATACCTACTACTAATAATTTTAAAAGCGTAATAATTATTTTAAACGCATTGATTTAGACATTTTTTGAATATATTTAAAATTCTAAGCCATATTATTATAATATTCCATTGCATGCATGTTTTCATTTTATAACCCGAATTTTTATTTAGGTATATCTGCGTATTAGATTCATATGTATCGTAAATATATACTTCTTTCACAATGCTAGAAAACTCTCTATCGCCGTCGAAATCTGCTACTATAGGAAGAAAATATTATATACTCTCAGAATGACTGAAATGTAATGGCTATGCAGTATACACCCACGACAAACATATTATATTGTCAACAATTTGAGTCGGCAGTTTCAACATTATAATTTTATGTAGTTAGATTTAATAATATATTATAAATATTGAACTGACCTATTATCAGATTTATAAGTAATAACATTATCTGTGTTTTATCATCCGTTTTTTCTTATACTTTAATTTTCAAGCAAGTGATTAAAGTTTGTAAAATATTAAATATTACAATTTAAAAATTCTCTTAACTCAATTAAAACTTTAAACTTCGTAAAAATCTGTGAGAAAACACAGTTAATTCTCTTATTATTAAGTTTGATGAGTAAATTCACTTTTATATTAAAGTTTACTAGTACTCAACATTGAATCTGATGAACAAAAGTGTGCTATGCTGCGCGTGGTCAGAGAGATAAGCAAATAGTGCTAACTAACAATATCCTTTTAATAATATTATATTTATTTTATATTTTTTACTCAAATACTGTACGTTTGAAAAACATAGACAACAGAATTTGTGCCGATGTAATGTCACGAACTATATTTACAATAAAAACACAGTCATAAGTTCTGTAAAGCATTAGTTATTTATTAGTAATTTAGTTATAGTAAATCATTTATTAAGAAAGCATACGAAAAATAGTCCAAAATACTGTTGATAATACATTTTTTTGTATAATTTACTGACTATAAAGATAAAACTAATGAACACTATTGTATATGAGCTTTATAAAGTTATACTACTAAATAAATAAAAATAATATAAAAAATGTAGTTTTACATAAAATCTTATAGAGTCTGTATAGATATATTTTTATTAACTATTCAGATAATTAAAAGAAAAAAAAAGAAAATAGCATAGAAATAACCGTTTTTTGTTTTTAGAAATAGAAAATAGCGTTTAATGTATATTTAGTATTTTCAATTTTGTATTCTCAATCTGTTCCTACATTTTTAAAGTGAATAAATTTGGAAAAAATAAGTAGTCTAATAATAAAAACCGAAATGGTTCTATGATATTTATAATTTAATAATTGTTTGTGTCGTAAATTGTAATAATTTAAATTGAATAACAAATATTCAGATTACAATTTATAAATTGTAATAAATATTTAAATATATAATGGTTTATGTGCTTTATTAGCCAATTTGTTATAAACACATTAAAATAATTATAGATTATTTTATAAATAATTGCAATGTAATATATCATTATGCTCATAATTATAACTATATATTGAAGACTTAAAATAATTACTATTTATAATCTGTAATCTACTTTATTATGAAAGATATCAAGATTATTTCTTCACATCTTGTGTTAATATAACACAATTATTGTGTTATAATATTTTTTAGTAATGAATTTTTATATATTTTATCATGCTTTTAATATTTGAGTATTTATTATAAAATAGTTGTCATTCTTTATTTTAAATATAATAATTTAGTGGTGCCCAAATATGTGACTTCCCCTCTCCTGTTCTGGTAATTTCAAAATTTCGCCTCACATGTATAAACATTTATAAACTTTTTTAGTGTACACTATCCTCGCTCTTATCTGTTTCATTACACTTTTAAACCATAAAATAACCATAAATATATTTAATTATGTAATTTCCACCTCCTAAATTTCCACCTGCGCCCTTAGCCATATGTAACTTACCTACCTACTAAGTAAGACAAGTTAGTAAATGTTAGTTGCATCTTGCATGCCAATATTATTTCATAAAATAATAATAAAGGGATAATCATGAGTTTATATTTATATATACATAGATAGTTAATAAAATGTAAGTATTTGAAAAAATTAATTTATCGAGTTCTTTATATTGTAACCAGTTTAGTTTCGGACCACGTCATATTATAACGTGGAAGTTAAAGATAGTAGGTACCTACTAATATTTAACAGAATATTATATATAATTAAACGTGTCGTTTATTATTATTATTATTATTATTCTGCTTCAAATTACGATACCGTTTGATAGAACCGGTTTAAAAGTACGTAACACCATAATTTTTTTTTCGGAAACCCTTCATTAGAAGCCAATTTTGAAGAGTATTTACTGTTTAGAAATTCAACTCATTGAAAAAAATAATAAACATAATATATTAATATGAAAAAGAATTGGTGAACATTAATAATATGAGTAAATACACTTACAAAATAAGTTATGGATAATACACATAAGAAAAACAATTATTGTTCTAGTAATTAATTCAATGCTAATGTAAAAATACTCAAGATTGTATTTCAATAAATATATTTACTAAATAATCATTAGGATTAAAGTACAATCTATCTCTTATTAGGTCACACTTGGTCCTTGGCTCGCCTATCGAAAAACGCATAGCTTGTGACTTGCATAGCTTGTGGAACCGAAATCACTGTTAAACACTATAGATAATACTGAAGTGTCAACAATTTGATGAAGAGGTCGGACGTATTCTCCTACATACCAAATAATCTAGTTGAATGACTTAACAGTTAACAATAAACCATTAAGTATAAAACACACTAGAATTTTTCAAATCCACTTGTATCAACAAAAATATTTAATAACAATTTAAACTATACTATAATATATACAAAACACCAATTAGGTTTTAAGTTTATATTCATAAGTTGGCATACTGTAAGCCCCCAATTCCGGCCTTTATTACAATCCAGGACATTTCTCTATAAAAAAATTACCTTATTACACAGTATATGCATATATTAGCATATTTTATTAGGTATAAAATCATGAATCACATAAACTATCTTATATAAAGTTGTATTAAGACTTAGATATTTTTTTTTACGTTTTACCATTTATAAATGTAATAATATGTATGGGACGTGTGCTATAAAAGCACGAAAATTCTCGTTGGTCATTAAAATACAAATAGTTATAAAACAAATAATTTTTAATTAATTTAATCCATGTTTAGTTTAAGCTAATTTGGTATAAATATTTAAGTAACTTAAATATCACGAACATATCAATCGATAACAGTGTTTTTATACAATTGTTATTATCTATAATTGATAGACATATATTTACACAATCTAAACATTTTAATCTACTTTAGGGTTCTTATAACATGATATTATATATTGTGGTACACACTTTGGCTGTATACATAATACACGAATAAACATGAGGATTTTATCTACATAGGTAGGTAGGTACTTATATGAATCGTGCACAATATTGACTACTAGCGTTGTTGTAATCATTTCCTATACCTAAGTACTATTTTTTTTTTTAATTTTAGGTTTTGTGTACATATAATTGAAGTTTATTTAATTTTATTACTAAGTATTTTCAAACTATTACCCATATGAATTTACTATATATATATATAGTTTTATATTTGCAGATAATATTTTCGAGAGCTTGCATCACTGTTCTTGTAAAATCATAGTTTATAGAAACGCGCCTTTAAATAATAAGTAGCTATACTATAGTCAATAAATATTACCAAATGGCAAATACTATACCTCATAGTTATTTTAAAGGTATTTTCAGACTATTTTTATTATATTTTGATTATATTTATTTGATCTAGGTATTTGGTTATGATTTTATTTGTCAAATTTTGAATTAAAGTTGACTGTTGCGTCATAAAATATTAAACAAAGGATTATACTTAGTAGTACTTACCTATGCCTATATAATTGTGAACTATAAAAATAAAAAATTTAAATTTGTATATTTACTGTTTAGGAATTGCCAATTTGAATTAGGTTTTTAATCATACTATAAGAAAGCTCAAATCAGGATATAGGTATAGTGTTAAATAATTAGTATAATTACTAATTTATTACAACCTAATTTTATTAAGTAGCCAACATGCCTGTTTTGTATTTTGTTTACACATAGATGCTCACTGAGATTTAGGTTTAGCACATGATATGCATTTTTTAGAGATCACGGTACACAGGTAGGTTTTTTTGTGTATATTATTATACCTATCCATGACTGGCGCAATTCAGTCGAAAATAATGACTCGTATTATGTCAGCTAAAATATATTCTATAGGATTTATTGACCGTTTAATCAACCGGTTTTATAGAGGGATTCTTATCCTGTTTATAATATTGTAATATACTGTATGATTTTAAACTAATAACTACGATGATTCGGTAACATACTTACATACAGGCACACATTTATTTAAAACTTAATATAAGTCACAGGTGCATAATATTTTTTACCGCTTAGGAATCGTAAATATAATGACAATAACCATTGTAACTTTTTAACGTAGATATGTATATATTATTATTTATTCATAATAAGCAATCGTAAATTAATAATAAATTGTATAGTATTTTATTTTTTGTATTTGCTTATATACCTAACGCATGCTACCAACGTTGTATATACAGATATCACAACATATAATATTATTTTATGTAGATTTTACGATGGACTGTCATAGACTTAACATGTTATTCAGTGGGGTCCATTATTTTCTTGAAGAATAAATGAAAATAAAAATAAAATAAAAAATAAAAAATACTTTGGATAATAATCTCTGTAATTCAATGAGATTAAGTAGATTTAAAAATATCTTTCATTGTTTTATACACATAGGATATTTATTTAGATTAAGAAATTTAATATAGAAACATTTTCCATGTGTCATAACATTTTAACGTAAAGTCAAAAATATAGTACTCTTCACAAATTATTCGACTACCTCCAGGTTGCCTTATACTATTTTAAGACAATTTTGTAATCCACCAGACAAAATAATAATTGTAAGTTAACTCAAAAAAACTATAAGCATAAAGCATATAAAAAGTGATGCATTATTGCTATGGCAACAAACCAATTCGTGGTAAGTTGTAAAGGCCCAATTTTCACATAAAAAATCTAGGATATTCCATGAAAAGAAAAATTTATGTGACTTTCTTATAGAATATATTGACCATAGTATTTTATTGACGAGACGAGTATGTGGATCAGGAATCCAAATTATATGTGGGAAATAGATATTTTGGAAATGTAATGTAAAATCATGTAAACTAAATCGAATGGAATTATTTATAACAGAGTGTTGCAGGTACTTACTGCAGGGAATTTGCTCGTTTTCAGGCATATGATTTATGCTTTATGTTTTGTTGGGTAGACCTGTTCGTATATTTATTCATCTTATAAATTACAAAATTGTCCTACAATAATATATTGCCGTGTTAACCTGTGGTTGTCCGTAATAGCAATAATATAATTGAGTTTACCAGGAAATGGTATATGTAACACATAAAATAACTGTATGGTTATAGATACCATTTAAATTTTAAACAGCTATCATAACCAAATTCAATGGTTGATATAGGGACTACCATATAGATATAACATATAGTTCAGAGAACCAAACTCATTTTTCTGTCAAAAATATAGTCGCAATAATTGATATATACCGTATAAACAGACTAAAGTGATCTGGTGTGGCACGGTGGTTGGCATCAGTCACAAATGTGTTCCGAAGTTAAGCATCAGCCGGTGTCACTAGTTCCCGCGGATGGGTGACTATCCGGGATTTAGTGATAAATTCTCACCACATATAATATACACGTGTTCTCACCCACCATGCCTTGCCTTATAGTTAAATACCTACAAAATAACCTTCAGGCTAATGACCATATAGAAGTTGAAGTCTTACTTAAAAAAAAAAACCATCAAAAAAATATTTTGATTCGTTTCTAAATGAAAGCCAATAATTTTAATTTGTAACTTCTAATTTATCTGCAGTATTCGAAGAAGATCGATTAATTCTATATAGAATACGCGCATGTCAGTTTATATAATTTCGTTTTTATTTTCGGTATTTTTTGTTGTACTGAGTGACCTAGTTTGATAGTAGAATTTGCTCTCAAAATTAAATGTAAGTACCTATATAGGTACGATGATAAAATTATTTTTATCGTTTTTTAAGTAGTTCCACGTGATTATTCACTTAAAATACGCTGCAGTAAGTAATTAATTAAATAAGTTTGTTATTAATTATTAATCAAAATCTAATGAATATAAATTAAGGGGTTTTGTTGTTGTTTATTACTGTTTGCGCATGGCCTGTGAACACATTATATGTATATAAACTACAAAAAACCGTACAGGTCCGTATTAAATTAAAGTTTAAACGGTCCGTTTGATTAGAATGCGACAGACCGCCGCTGCAGTTACGATAATATAGGCGTGTCGCACGTGCACTAGGCCAGGCGATTCGACGACTCGCGACCGCCGTTTATATTATTATTACATTTATAGGTATACAAACGTAGAGTACACTAATCAAACAGAATTTATGTTTTCTTTAGCGAAATTCACACGGGCGTGTTTTAAACGTAGGTACTAGGCACGCATGTATATATTATATTGTATAGCTATAAGGTATAGTATATTATACTAGTACTACACGATATTATACAAACATATAATATGATCAGTTACAGTCGGATGTAATATATCTAGATAGTAGAATATTCTAGGTACCAATACTTATCTAAAATTAACACACGTACCTATTATAATAATATGTAGAAAAGCACACACGTTATAATATTAGACAGCGATAATAAGCTTCGTCTCCGGAAAAAAAAATAATAAATAAATAAATTTAAAAACGTATAACCCACGGGGCCCTTTGTGCTGCGTGTGATTTATACGTATATGTATAATATATAATATACTATACCTATAACCTACCTCTGAAGCACTCGGCCCGTGGACGACGCCCATTGCTAAACCGGCTAATTTAGTACTACCAATTAGCACCTACCTTGTTTATTTTAGTTGGTACAATCACAAAACCGTTTTTACCCACACCGCAGCACCAGTCCGCCACGGTATATCCACCGCTGGACGAGAGTCGTCGATCGGCGTCTGGAAGATCGTATATGATATTATATACTATACACGACGCATAGTAACGGGTATTAGACAGTTTTATACGGGGCGATCGTCGCACGATCCGCAATAGAGTTGTGATATTAATATCATGTGATATTTTGATCTCTTTGCAACTGACGTTTCGAAATCACGATATTTCGCTTTTTTTTCAAATTTAATTCGATCGATCGATTCATTCCTGCCGATAGAATATAGATACAGTACAATATACATTTAATTTCATTTGGTTTTAGATTTCAAGAGCAGGAATCGTCCACCCTGTATATCGTGTGCGGCGCGATGCCGTGCAGCTCCGGGGCTGGATCGTTCATTAGAAATACAATTATGGAACGAGCGGATTAGGTTCGTAATAAATTATACGCGATGGCCGTGGTACGGTGTGTGGTGCAGCAGGTGCCTAAATCCTTCCTGTCCTCCTGCATGCCGGCCCGAGCGACCGTAATAATTAACTTGTCGAATATTTCTCCGTGCGATTTATGCGCGCGCGCGCGCGCTCGCTCTGGCTCGAGCTACATCGCGAGGTGCTCGTTTGCCTTAAAATGTTTATTTTTTTCATTATTATTATTTCTCCACGTGAAAAACCCACGGGGGCCCTCGGGCCTCTGTCGCGCTGAGGTGTGCGGACCCGCGATAGGTTCTAATGAGCCACTTTATACACAAGAGAAAATACACATATACTTGTGTAATAATATAATATATTGTATTATTATATACATATATTTACAGTGTATACCTTGTTTAAACTTAATTCATTCGTCCGCCATTATTATTATTATATCGTTATACACTCGTATATAATACATAATAATTAATAATTATTATTATTATATGCGTCTGCAGCAGTGCGCGTTTAAACCCAACAAACATCATTTTCGCTGAATATAATTTCAAATAACTCAACACTGCAATATATTATGTAAATATAAATAAAGTTCTATAATACAGGTACATTGAATATTATTATATTAGAAGGTATTATAAAGAAAAGACTGGAGCAAAAAATTCAAAATATAATTGGCTATATGAAATTTTTAATAGTTGTTTTTTACTTTAAACCCTTTATTATATAGGTACCTACCTACATATAATCTATTTTTATACAAATTCCTATTAATATGAAGTAAGTATTTTTTAAATAGTTTTGTAGGTATATCAAAACTAATATAGGTAACCTAGTCATCGTATATAATAAAACTATTTAGTCTATAATTTATATGTTAAATAGAATTATATCGAGATAATTAATATTGTGTTCCAGTAATTCTAAATCAAATTTCAAATAAAATTATATTAATATTACTAAGAAAAAAGAATAATTATTTTATATTTAAAGAATTTTCTATGAGATCTGTTATAGGTTTTGTGATAAAGAGGATGTGTTACAATATTGAATAAAATATTGAAACATGTCTTCCTTGAGTGGGAGGGGAATAGTTTGCTGAAACTTTTTCTTTCGAACGCTCATGCGTCCATTATTATTATTTATTACAAATTCTTTGAAACCATTTACATTCTGAGCATAAGAAAACAAGGAGTTGGGGTAAATTTGGGTAGGATAAATGATAATATTTATGAATTTATTTTTATACACGTCACATATTATATTAAACAAAGACTTTTATATGGATGACAAAGTATTGTCACCACTCATCATATAACCACAAGTCTTTGCACGCACCGTGGCCATGTTAAAATATAATATTATGATCTTTGGCATCGAGCCTTTAATTGCGAGATGAAAAACAAATATTTATATATATATATATGTATATTGAAATATCACGGTAGTGATGGCCACTTTGCCGCCACCATTGAGGACGCTTCAGCCTATCCTGATTTTCATATTTTGGATTTAAATGTCTATTAACTACAGACAAGTCCTATTAACTTTGCTAAGAACCAGCTTAAGTTGTAGGTACCTACGTATTTTTATTTTTACTATGTTACACAATAAATTAAAAAAATTAAAACATAATCAGTAGTTGTTTGATATTTTTATTATACTTAAGGGTAACTACTTAATACTTATACTATCAAATTGAGTGCGCGGTGTGTGGACGTTGTTATACATGTGAAGTAGTTGTATACCTATATAGAAGCCAAGTAGGTATATGAACAGCATGCACGCATTTATTATATAAACGTTTAACGTTTAAGTCTTATAACAGTTATAAGTATTTAGTAATTTCTCCTCCAATATAAATAATAGTAATAAACGTACACTTGTTATGCCATACGCTTGTACCTATATAATAATAATATTATTATTATTACGACCAGTGAGGATTCCAAAGTGAAACGGAGTGGGATAAAGTATAAAAGTAAAAGAAGAAGCGTCTCTTCTACACGTATTATTTCCCCCGAAAGATAACCAACCGTATCGTAATAATCATCAATAATGGCCCTATAAAATTGTTAATGCGATATTAAAACGGTTTTATTGCGCCTGCTGCTGCCTGCTGCTGCCAGCCCTGCTGTATAAATAGCTTAATCTCCAACAAGTCGTTTTGAGCCCAGACTAATCAGTACCAAAATATTATAAGGCATACATATTTATATATAAAATATATATTATATGTATAAACATGGGCATTTATGATTATTATTACTATACGTTCCCCTGTAGAGTCTTGTTGGGACCAATTTCGTTTTATTGCAAAACATTAAAAAAAAAAACACAACAACAACAAACTCGTTCAGAAATTTTGGTTAACAAAAGATTTCGTGGTGATGATCATAAAAACTAAAATAATATAATATAATATAATATAAACGACGTAAACCTACATGGCTACATAAGTATAACCTGTATACATATTGTACATAAGAGAAGAGGACGAGACATTTTGAACGATAGACCTTCCCCGTTGCAGTCTTCCGAGCGTAATATATATGTCATACAATACTTATATCGTTAATTGAATATAATATGTGGTTCAATAAAACGGCTCACAAACTACTAAATTAATAATGTGACATTTATAAAGCAGAGGCTGCGTGTTTCCTTAAATCCACCTTCGTCAGCTCCATGATGTAAACCTACATGGATGGTTAAATTTTTTCTTATTTTTATTGGTTTTTACCGGCTAGCCTATTATGCAGGTAGGTACAGTTGGTAATTTATTCGTACCCCGAAGCGATCGTTAAAACACTCTTCGCGTAATTTGCCAATATTCTATACCTACTTCCAAATTATCTCGCTGTACAATAACAATCTGTTAACTGCAGCTTGAGCTATGTTTGAACGAACAAACTGGCAAGTAAATAAACAAATATTTTGTGATTAAATCTGTAAAAAATATTTAAGAGTATACAACTATAATACACTATCAGGCGTAGAAATTTATATAAAAACTGTATATTATATATAATATAAAACGAGTAATTTGAAATGTAGACTTTTGGTTTATTTTATAGGTTTTTTTTTAGTTATGCTTGAATTATACTTATATACCTAACCGTATTACTAAAGCAGTGCAAATGTGGAATATATCATCATTATATACTAATACATACCTACTCTGATTCCGATATTTTATATATTATAATATATTTTTAACATTTAAAATTTTTTATATCCAGGGTTATTTACCAAGCATGCATCCTTGCATGCTCACTTCTTTTTTCTTCAGTAATACAGTTATTATAGTGAACATCTCTTTGTGAAATTTTTTAATATACCTTAAGATTTTTGAGATTTTTTGTGCTACCTACTTAAGGGATTATATCTTGTGGAGATGCAAATTTCTGTTTTTTCAAATGAAAACCTCTTTCCTACTATAAAATATTTAACTTTGTGTATTAAGGAGTGTACTTAATAGTTTTGGAAGATGTGGGGGTTTGGTGATTTGAAAATTATTTGTAATTAATATTAATCTATCAACATTTATAATTTGTAAAACCAACTTTAGGGACTATATTATTGTCTTTTGTATAAATATTTGAATAACACTATGAAAAATAAAAAGTATGAAACTACTATAGTTCAAACTGTGTAATAGCCAATAGGTAATAATAGTACTTGCCTATATCAAATAGTTTTTTAAATATTATCAACTAAATAATTTACAATAAAAAATGGGAGAAGAAATTTCTCATTTTAAAAACAGAAGCTTATATTACCACATAGCACTGTAAGTAATGTAATAAATTCTAGACTGAAAAATATTTTCTCTGGGTAGGTATGTTTAAAAATTCTAAGAAATAGAATTTAAATAAAAGTTTTATTAAACTAAAAAATTGGAATGAGCTTGTTGAATCACCCAATATATTATAGTCGCCACTTATTGACATGATTGTGTATAAAAACTTTTCTTCTCTGCCAGTACAAACAAATACAATATATAATACATAATAAGCGTATATTTTAAAATGGAAAAATTAAATTTTTACTTATGAATGATTTCTAAAAAAATACAAAATGAGTAGAATCGTATATGATAAATATAATTTGATTGAGTCTTTTATTATTATTAAAGTTTGGAAATATACAAATCATATAAAAATTAAATAATTTATTATAGTCTTTCGTACCATAAACGCATCTTTTTGTAATGCATAGTTAAATAAAAATACAATTTGTTAATATTTGCCTATAATATGAATATTATAAATTTATATACGTGTGGTGTCTGGTGTCTCTGTGTAATATGCAATTGGCATGTCAGCAGCCACATGGCGGTCGGACTCTATCGATCCGGCGATAAACCGTCTTCGTTCATTATAAACTCAATGTAAACTGATCTTAATTTCTACACATTGTGGCAAAAAAAATTTAAAAAAAAAAGTAAATGTAATGTATTGGTGGACATATATTGTGGTTAACAAATATGGGAGATGTGGGCTCTTAGCACCTATATAACGCATGTGTACTGTATAATACGTGTGTGTTTAAGTAGTACGTATATATATAGTAGACGACGAGTATATATCGGACTACAGACGGACTACAGACAAAGAGAGAAGAAGATTTTAAAAAAAAACTGGTTGTCTCGTTAGAAATTACCATGCCCATTGATTTATACATTATATAGTCTCAGCAATATCCACGAACACACACACACACACACACACACACACACACACACACAGCGATCTTTATTGCTCTGCGGAATACATTACAGAATAATATTTCACGCCTATAGTGTATTATTTATATTATAATATATACACACTTGCGAGCTCGCGCACTCACACACAGACCAATACACCCAATTCAGAGACCTACGTGTATTGTATACAGGGTGATTCACTAAGTATGATTGTCACCCTCTTTTATCCTTTTAATAATGCGTTTTTTAAAACTCTGATTTTTTTTATAATTGATAACCTGTAGATAGTAAAGCTTTTTTTTTCCAACGAGAATATCGTCACATAATATGGTGTTTACAGTTTATGCGTAAACTCGAATCGCATTCGAGACATAGACGGACTGAAACTGCAAAACCTATATATATATTCTATAAACGTGAAGAAGAAATACATGCAAAGAACATTTTATCGAGTCTTTGGACCAATATATTGGTACACCTATAGGTGTGTCACGTCAGAGGCACAAATTATCGTCACGTTACCGTACAAGACGATACTGTTTTAAAACATGTGTTTATTTCATTCGCTCTGTAATATATCATCGAGTTCATCTGTTTACACAACTGCAGTTTAAAAGACTGTCGATTTATACATCGTTTTATTTTGTGTAGAAGATTTGTCAATGGTTATGGTCTGAAAACATGGTTTGAAAAGTCTAAAATGTTGTAGGATAAAGGTATAGCTATTTTTGTTTGCATATTTTTTCAGTTTTCACTGAACATCTAAGTTTTATAATTTATTAATACATTTTGTATTTAGTCAACCATTAGATTTTTTTATTATTTAACCACATTACATCATTTTACTCGGCAATATTGGTTGCGTCTAAATAAATACGAGCAAATAAAAACAATTCAAGTTTGATAAATTGAATTATGAAAATTATACTGTAATAATATTTAAATGCTAAGAATGTGTCCATGAAACGAACGTGTGGCCACGTGAGACATGTTATTGTGTCCATACACAATAATGTTTTAACGACATATTTATATATTCATATTAATAATAATAAACCACACTTGAATACATCTACATATATATTATACATACAATATGCATGCATAGTAAATATTATAATATATTAAGTAATAACGTATTATTATTATTTATAAGTTATGACATATGATTATCTTATATTTGACTACTATATTATATTTTAATCATTTTGTTGATAATTCTAACTCCATGATATTTCTTAATTTAATTAAACTGTTGAAAATATTTATCAAAAGATAAAGTGTTGTGTTGTAAGTATAGACTTACATTGTATAAACGTATTGAATTTCTACCAACTATAAGTATACTATAAGTACATTCTGGTTTATTAATTATTATAAGGTATTCATGTATTGTACATATTAAAATATAATACGTACGACCTGAAAGTCCTATATAGCTTAATTATACAAATCCTTAAAATAATATAAAAATATTTATTTATTATACATACAAACAGTCAAGTAGGCACATAGGTATCTGGTATAAAGATATAATGTATACATAATATACATAATAAACATATATAATTATATAAAGAACTAGTAGAATTTTTATAATATCATTTCTAAAACAACATTATTACTTGATATTATAAATATTATTGTAATATCGAACTTCTTAAATATGTTTGCACTCGAACGCTCTATTTTCTGTGCATACTGTTCAGTATACAATTAATACAATTGTAAAAAACAATAATTTTTTAACTTAAACCCTTTTAAAAATGTTACTTGCATTTTAATTAGTTTAATGCACTTAATTAGAAACTATAAGGTATTTTAGTTAGATGGTCCATTTGTGAAAATAGTCTTTAAGAATATATATTATTAAATCCACCAATAATGAATAATAAAATAAATGTATATATTATAGAGCGAGTTTTATTCAATTTATTTGTGGCCGATATAAGTAGATATGTTTAAAACTTAAATACATTATTATTGGAACGTTATACTTACGGTATAATAATGTGTAACACTGTACCTATATTTAATTTAACTACCTTCCGCTTTCCAGTGCTTATTTAGTAAGTCATTTAGCTATAGTATTTCTACACCATACTAAATAAAAACACTAAAGTTTCCACCTAAACCAACTATTTATATTAAACATAATTAAATTTTATAGTTTATAAAAATAATATCATAATAATATTTCCAATGAAATAAATTACTTTTTAGCCACTATGTAATCATGATTTGATTAGTCTCGGTTAAAATAAATAACTTGATAAATTTATTATTTTTTATTATGATACTTAGATAATAATGAGTTTTAAATTAGCCGGTTCACAAGTATCATAATATAATTAATTTTTCATTTCAATTATATTTTGTATAATACATAATATAATGTACGAGATGCTATTTTATGTACAACATATTTAGTACCTACTTATATTGTTATGTAGGTACCTATACCATAATCTATACAATACTAATTATAGTAGCTGTAATGGTTCAGTTTATGAAAAAAAAAGGTTTGGACGCTGAATAATCTATACTTGATAAATTTCAACTTTAACACTGTACCTATATCCGATTTTATATAATATTGTCGTATTATTAAACAATGTATATTATGGTATTTATTTAAACGTTCATATTTTAGTATATTCTCAGTCAATAATCAGTGTATTATGCGATGGTATTCAGATAAACATCGTCCTATAACAGATTAATTTGAGCCGAATAATTCGTAGAAAATCGTCTTCAAACGATTTAATATAATTAATTATGACATACCGAAACAAGCGGTTATAATATATCCCTCAGAGTGAGGTAGGTACGTTTAGTAGAATATTGTTTAGCGTATAAAGGTACGTCCTATGATACTTACACGTGAAGTATACATTTTCTGCCGTCGATTTATTTGGTAATCTTATAATGTAATCTAAATTCTGATAATACTACCAAACGCGTTTGTCGCTATAGCGTTTTTCAAATAAACGTCGGCCCCGTGTCGGCAGAGATATCTCGTAGATCCTCGGGGGCTCTGATTCGGTTGGTATATTATGATACATTATTATTATTATTATTGGGCACACGGGGTTTCGGACACGGTCGTTATTCCGTACGTCCATTAAAATGATTCATAGCTTGCTCGCGTACACGGTGTGTATATAATGCGTGTATGTAAGGTGTGACAAGTTAATAGATAAGCGTATAATTGACGACGTGTATATTATATGCGTACATACTTACAGTCCGTAGTATGTGCAGCCGGCGACGACGAGAGGCAATTGGTAAACTTACCGCTGGCCCCGGCTGTGGACAATTTCTCCTACTCGACGCAACGTCGGTGATGAGTTTTTTGCCTTCGGCAGTCAATAGAGTAGTATGTACATTATATAGTTATAATAGTTATAATATCAGTAAAGAACAAATTAGCTGTTCAAGTGTATATATTATACGCGTTCCACGTATTTACTCGCTACTATATATTATTATTATTATTATTATTATACTGTTGTAGTATAATTAGACGTGTAAGTATACGCTCAACGTGTATATTGTACGCTTTTGTAATTATCGCATTAAAAAGAGATAATGATGTATATAGTTTGTACCTATATCGTATACCAACGCAGTGCGTATTTGTAAATAGGAAAATATGACACGATGACCGTTATATTGATACCCATATGATATCTACGGATGGTTATTCGTGGATGAGAAAGAATAGAATAAAATATATTCTATACTGAAATAAGATTACACGTACCTGCTAATTCGACATTAAGTGTGTAATATAATAAAAAAAATCACGATTTATACGACCTGTCCGGATGGAACGGTTTTAATAACTTTATCTAGAGGTTTTACGGCTTTTATATTGCCAGATTTCGTTTTGCTCCCCGTGGTTTTCCAAAATCCAAAACTGGTCGGTGTGCTCATAAGGTTTTTTCCCTACATATCAACATGTGTTATATACTCTACTACAATCGCAATCAATGTTTTCTTGGAATACTTTTTTCTCCGCATAAAAGAAGATTCAACAATAAAAATTAATTTGTTTTGAAGGCAAGAGCCGTAATACGTTTGTTTTTTTTTTTTGAAAGTCACTAAAAAATATTTGGCGTATTTGTAATATTCACTGGCCATTGAATGATGTAGGTAACCAATACAAAAACAAAAATAATAATATTGTGCATTTCGGTATACAAACGTCAAATTTCAAAAAAAATCATTGACTTTTGTGTACCTAGTTTTACATTTTTCCATTTTATTGTGTCATATATAGGTGCACGTAAGATGCGAGAACACACGTATCAAATATTCAGTATAATTTTTGTACAATTATTATTACGTTTTATCTGTTAGTTCTTACCCCATCATATCATCACCATTCACCATCACCTTAAACGATCGAGTTCAATACTAAAATATTAAATAATAACACCCCTCCGGTTCGGTTTTATATACAATAGGTAGAAGCCACGAAAAAAAAACAATATTAATGGCCACCATTATTAATTCTGTCTATATGCTGGCATAAATTATAGAGCGACTGTGTGTATATTATTATACACGCAGAAGAATTTATTTGTTTATTATTATTATTATTTTTTTATTACTCCCATAAAGATGATATTGGCTTTGTATGTATATTGTATATGACGTGAAGACGATTGGTGTGTCTTATAAAACGGCAATAATATAATACAGGAATACTATATTATACAATATAAATAGGTATAATATGTGTATATTATTACGTATATCTAAATACATTTTCTTTTAATATTCGCTGTGCATTTAATATCATATTATAAACAGAGATGGATGCGTGTTGATAAGGCGTTAGGAAAATAATATAAACATATATAATAGGTATATAATATGCACTAGCATATATATATACACACATATATAAATATTAAAAAAAAATATATAAACTGTAATATGCATTTGTGTGTGTGTTTTGCCCCGGAGAGATATTATTATTATTACTTCCATCGATAAATAAGTCAAAACCATGGTTTGCCTCCAGCTGAGATGGACGATGTTCCGGATAGGCGTTTCGAATAATATGCGCTTAATCATGTACAACTGTTCAAGTAATATTATGTGACCGAATACTATTATAAAAATACTATTGGACTATTACACTTAAAAAAGTACTATTATACCTATACGAATACGATAATACATTTCCTTCTGCTTGTGAGTTGCATTTACAACATCGTCCAACAGTTTATGTATACGAAATATAATTTAGAGGCGTAAATGGTTTTTCAAGTGAATACATAAGCATAATATAATAATCGTTCAAAATGACATGGTGTTTTTATAGTTTCTACTAACAATATCATACATTGGACATAAGAAACATCAAACAGATTATTTCTCAATGATATAGTCGACTATACATAAATATTACCTATATACTGATTATATTGTTATTGAAAACACAATTGTATTATACTTACATATGTTTAATATATACACGCCTAATAACTAATGAAATAAAAATATTAATTATTAAAGTTAATTTAATCTATACTAATCATTATAACGTATAGGTTAGCAAATAATGTGAGCAAACTAACTTTCAACAGTTTTTATATTTTCAATAATAATAATGTCACTCTTATAAAATAAGTGAAATAACTGAAAAGGGATCGAAAACATAAATTAAAAGTATTTCTAAAACCACCTTGATACATCATGTTTATTATTGTTGGTAGACGATCGCAGTTAGGATTTGAATGATTTGATAACGCGTTTTCCAGAAATCCTCATATATACATGTATAAGGACCACCTGCGTATTTTATTATATATTCACCGAAATGACTTGCGCGTTGTCTACCTCCCTTTTTGTATTTAGAGAGAGTCGTGTGGGGAGGTTAGTGTGAGAGTTTTGAAGAGTGCGGGTGGTTGATTGGAAAATGGGAAATTAATTACATTTACCAGCTGATCAAGGGTCGATTGTATGAAACGTGACATTAAATACCTCGGAGTATACAGGCCTCTTACATTCTGCAGAGTACTAACCTCTCTCCCCATACGACAATGTCATATTATGTACAATAGTGTTATAAATTATAATATTATTATACTATTATATTTATAGTATTGCACATTTATATAATTTGTAATAACATTAGTATAATGGGTACACACATAATATACAGCAAACGCACGTACGTTATAACGATATAATATAGGTACATAGTGTACAGCAATACATTAATTTTTTCGGTAAATTTATCTTTTTGTAACTTGATGTCACAACATTAAAAAACAATATTTTTATTTCTTACTACCTTTTATCATATCTTTTCTTAAGTTTTTTGTTTTTCAAAACAACATACATTGTTGATTTAATGTTCCAAGCAAAATATTTTTCTAAAAATGCCTTTAAATAATAATTTGATTTCGAACTAGTAGGTATAGTTAATTAATAATTTCTTATTACTTTAAAACTTATAAATATTTGAAACAATTGATAAGTTTTTAAAAAAGATAATGATTAAAAATTGTAGTAAAATAATAGGCAAATTTACCAAAAAAAAAAAACTGTTAAGTGTAAAATAATCACCCTACTATATGTATACTCTACACACGATATATTACACACAAGTATGTATATACGAGTTATTTCGAGAAAGGAGACATCACACTGACACACTGCAGCATTATATATATATTATGTATAGCTGTAAGACTGACTACAATATATCCCACACCCTCTGCAACAGTGGGGTGGCGTGTAATTGTGTATTATATTATTATACGCAACACTGTTGCTCTAATCTGATGAGAGACGATAATAATGTTATAAATAATATTCAATGTGTCGCGATGTTGACAATTGCTCTATTCATAAAAAAAAAAAAAAAATACAAAAAATAAATACAAGAGATTCACCACCGTCGTTCCAAGAAAAGCTATAAAACGTGGCCGATTGCTTGTATATATTTGCTATAATAATAATAATTTGGTATAGTCGTCGTCTGTTTTGATCGCTGTGAGAAGAGATACTGCAGAGGATGATTATTAATTTTTATTTGCCAATTTTATGTATCTCTACAATTCCTCTGCACTGCACGCCCGATTATACAATTATCATTTCACTCCATATAATGTGTTATTTTCAGTATTTTATTTTATTGGTTTGTTCATCGCCCACTTTCTTATCGATATATGCATACCGCAATAGTTAAAACCTATAAAGTTTGTTCAGTACTATAGATAGATATTACATCATGCGTATTTATTAAATATAAGCATAGGTATATCCATATATATATATATTATATACATATATATAAGACGTGATAATTAAAATTGTTCAAAGGTATAATATTATCCAATTTAATAATATTTTCGTAACCTATTACAAAAGTGATTGCGACAAACAATAAATGTCATGTTTTATAATTTCATGCTAGAAATCTATGATATATTTTCATATATATAGATGGTCCATTCGGTTTATATAATATATAATAATATTATCTATACACGATTATAAATTACAATTTTTAAATGTCCTTATAATTAGTGACTTTTATACATACTAGGTAAGTATATGTTCAAAAAATGTCACAATCAAATCATGTCATTATAATTTACTGTCGTATAAGAGAAAAACACGATCGTGTGGTGGGTGCGTATATAGATAACCATATAGGTGTCGAAATAGGTTTGGTTTGTACTCGAAAATATATTATGGTATTGTATAATGCATAATATACTCGCAAATGTGTATAATATATATATACCTATTTTATTTAAACATTTTAAATTAATGGTCATATCAGCGACCACTGCCGCACATATTATACAAATAGCCTTTTTTAATTTACTCACGTGCCATATAATATACCAGACAACGCTCGCGACGATGATGATGAACCAGCTAGGAGTTTAACTCGTCGAGTTAAATTCGTTTATATAGTGTATAATATAGTTGGCTATATTAATATATTATTATATAGACGCATTATGATATTATACAACGATGGCAGCATATACCATAATATATATATAAATAGTGACATGCGTACAGCGTATAATATAGCCGTATAATAGTCGTTCACGAGCAAGCAGTGAGAGGAAAGATACGCGTATCCATTATATATATACATACTATGTACATATATGTGTTTGAGAATCGTATCGTATGGAAGACCATTAGTCAGGTTAGAACAACATGGTTTAATGAGGCATGTTGGCGATTAATCAAAAAAAAATATATATTTATATGTATAAGAACCCGGAACCCACGTTAGGGGGGAATACATCATTAATTTTGTCAGTTTTGTAAATAGAGATGTCCGAGAGAGTAAACTGGAGAAGGTGACCTCGGGGTGAAATAGCTCGCGCTTATTGAATATACATAGACCGTCGTATGATATGCGCAAGAAACATATTATATTATGGCTACATCATCGTGTGTATATAATATATTAAAAGAGACTGAGAGAAAGAGAGAGAGGGATTGAGAGAGAGATATTAATATAGAGGGATGTGGTCGATCTGTCAATTTGATAGTACATACTTATTATTACACATAATATAATATTATATATGTTATATTCGGATGGACGGATTGGATCGTCTTAGTCATCGTAATTTTATTTTCAAAATAAATATTATTAGTGTCACTCATAAGATGGTTACAAAAGATCCGGGCTGCAGAAGGCTAATCATCAAACCATCGATAATATAATAATAATATTATAGCGGACAACGATGGTGGCGCCGGGTAGTGTTTCATTTATCATTCACTCCAGCAAGTGGCACACACTAAACGTTTATACTTTATACCTATTGAGTCATTAGCCGGTCTCTACATTAGTATAGATAGGTATTAGGTATGGCATGTAATAATATAAAGAGTACGCTGGAGAAAGAGAGAGAGACTATATTGTTATTATAATACATTAATACATTATTGTAAATAATAAAATAATAAGATGTGCGGTGAATTTTATATTTTTATAATAATATTGTTCTATTTATTTGACTACATACAAATACCTCTTATACTGCACCTTTTTATTATTTTTCCCTTGCAAATACACTCTACAAATTATTAGAAACGAAATGTTTTGTGATTGATTGTGAAATTATTGTATATATATATTATTTTATATATATATACCAAATATCTTGAATTTTGATATAGTTCAACTTTGAAATATAGTAAATAGTTATCTTTATTTGAATTATATAATATTAAGGAATCTAATTTGTATAACTAGATAAAGTTCGTGAATAAATTAATAATACAGACATCTGGCCACTGACATGTCTACCTACATATATTATATGAGTTGGATAGATCTTTAGTAAATACAGTGAATGCACTTGGTAGTTAGCTAGTCGTTAAAATGTCAAATAAAATCGTCTATATGTAGGTATAAATACTAAATAGTATCTTACGAGAGAGGAAAACTTCGAAACTATTAGGTACACTTGTTCATATATGTTTGTTTGTCTCATCCAAACTCGTTTGTGACATAGTGTTAAAACTAGTTTTCAATGTCTTTAAAATACCTTGTTAAAGCATTATTTAATGACTTTTTAAATTGAACACGTTTTTATTAAGACAACTAGCAGGATAATGTGTATGCAATATGCATGTTTAACTTATATTTTTTAATGAGTTATAATATCGATATAAAAAGAAACTGGTACAAGTAAATATCAATTTCATACAAGAAATTACCACAATATTTGAAGTGTAGGTTCATGTAACGAATTTATATCATCAAATTATTTGTTTAGTGGTTTAGTCTATAATAAATAAACAGGTGTCAATAATTCCCAAAAAAACAGTTTTAAAATTAAAGAGTTATATGATTATATTTTACTGCGCATCATTATAAGCTTAGAATGTAACGTACAACTTATTTGTATACCATTTGTATTATTTTCAAACAATATTACCTTAATCAAAATACCATATTATTATTTATTGGTGTAGGAATGAAAAACGAAAACTTGCTTCAATACGTACATAAAAATAAACGTTCGTCGTTCATGGGAACTAAGCAATTCTTTTCGGAGGTTTGACTATAACTAAAAAAGAAAGAAGCTTCGAGGTCGATATATAAACAGAAATATCTGAAACATTTTATTTTTGGTTTATAAAGCAAGTTTTCAAAAGTAATTCGTGGGAATTTGAGAAATTTTTTTGGAAATTTGGGAAGTTGTTATATTGAAAATGTTTTAGGTACCGAGCAATGGAAATTTACAACGAATATATTATTTAAATTACGATTTGTTTTTCTTCGATCCGACTATTGCAATGGTACGAAATCCTTTTTGTGAATCGTATTAAAAAAAATTATGAATAACTAATGAGCGAGGGGCAAGGATCACTAAACTGATAATAACGCGTAAAATATATACCTTATACGCGTATAAATGTTAACCAAGTGTTTCCATATAACCATGCAAGTATAACAATGTGTATAGCGAAATTATATTATAGCGTTCCGCGTATTATTTGATTCGATTTGAAACGGCTAATATAACAACAGAACCGTCAAAGTAGCCGGCTTATATACACTGCAGCGCGTTCACATAATAATAATAATAATACTAATGTTAATATATAAGAGGGGTTCCCTCACGTGGTCTCCAATGCCATTATCGTTATTATTATTATTATTATTATTGTTAAACTATTGACTTGTGTTATTGAGTGGCTGTGGCTTGGGGATGATGCAGCGGCCGCGGTGACAAGGGTCGACCTACCCCCATAGAAAACACAATCATACACACACTGAACTCGCGAGCGCGCGCGCGCCCCTCTGGTCACCAGCAGAAGCGTCGGCAGTGGGTATATACAAGCAAATTGGACACGCTGCGCCTCTTTGGCGTATATATATTTATCGGGATAGCGAGTTTTTTTTTTTTTTGCTGTACATTTTGCCATTATACGCCAATAAAGACGTTATAAGGCGTTGTGTCGTCATCGTCGTCCGATTTGGGTGTTTGCGGGCAACGCGCGGGCAGCTGTACGTGTTGTAGTAGCTGCCCATAATAGGTATTATAATGTGCACACCACCGCCGATATAGCCTGGCATATATAATTTTGGGGTGGTATGACAATAAAATCAAAATGAATAAAAGCAGACGGACGGGTGGCTGCAATAAGTGTGTATGAATTTAAATGCTCTAAAAACTCTTAAAAATCCTTCAAATTCAAGCCCAGGGGTTTTGACTTATTCAGTTTCCCAGGATCAGGTCTTCATCGTTCGAACAAGAAATAAACAAAAAATTCTTATCGTATCCCTATACTCTGAATACGTCATCGTGCGGTATCCAGTTAGAATCACACCTTATTTTCCGTAATATTCTTAGAAAGATGCATTTCTATTTCGTGAAATGTTCCAGAACAATGTACAAACGCAACGAAGCAGCACGGCGCCGAAGTATTATTGTTGTTATTAAGATAATATGGTGATACCATTATATTATTTTGTTCGGTCTGTTTCCAATTCAATTGCGATTTGACAGTTCAATACAACTATTCGAATTGTATAAAACATATTTGGTAAAATGATCCCAAGTATAAACGAATCCATTGGTTAAACCTAATCAACTGTACCATTTTCAAGAGTTTCATATCGTCTAACTTTAATATAATATAGTAACGCAATATCACAAAAAATAACCAATTTTAATTATTTGTCAGGTTATTTAAATTAAATATAGCACTATATGGTGTATACAATATTGATATAATTGATAGTTTTAACATAAAATATTCCCTCTGCATTGCTTATACGTCATCAATTAATTTAACCTTGTATCTAAAAAAAAATAACAAATCCAACGAATATATTTTAGTTTTAAAAAATGAAAAAAGCCAAAATATAAATTTAAATATTTGTTTGTACAATTTCCCTGAACCAAAACAATTAACAAATATGCCTACATTTCTTTTACATTTTAACAGAAATATTGAACTAGGTATTAGTATAGCCATGTAAACATTTCACTAATTTTATTTTTAATATTTCAATTTCAAATAATATTTTCAAACATAATATTATATTAACAATTAGCAGAATATATTATATAAAAATTATATTAATCAGTATCTGGGATATAGGGAAACCAAATTATTTAATTTGTATAATTTCTAGTTTAATATAATAGTATATAGCATGCTCAGTGGGACCCATTATTCTTTGAAATAAACCCTAATAATAATATATAGGTATGTTATAATTAAATGTAAGAAATTATATGCGTTTATTACACAAAGTAAAATACTAAATTGGCCAACTATTTTTATATGTTTATGTTTTATATAGCTTTAATAAATTACTGGTGTTTGTAAATAATAATAAAATAGTAGACGAGACGACTGGTTTTGTATAGTTCCCCATAAATCCTCCACTTGTGTTAAATTTTCATGGGAGCAAATATTTGATGTAATTCTTCATACTAGCTGGCATCCCACTGGGTATTTACTTTTGTAGTATGTATCATAATGGTAGCAGAGTTAGTATTTTTTTGAAAACTTATAAAGAGTTACTTCAAATATATACATAAAATATAGACATTAAACATCAAACATTTAAAACGTAATTGAGAAATGAGTAGTAAAAAGTAGAGATATAGTTTAATCACTCCATCCCAACTTTGTTAACTCCAAAATCTCTATATCAAAGTGTTTATATGTGTGGTCCTACAGAATCTTTTTTTTTAAATAACCATATTTATTCATGACATAATTAGTATGGATGGCATTATGATTTTTATGTGAAAATTATTTTTCGATATATAGTAATCTTGTAATATCAGTCCAGTTAAAGTATATCAATGATAAAACTATCAACTAAAAGTAATTACTTGAAATAATAATATTCATAAATGTAAAACATATTTGGACGATGTATATATTTGTAGAAGTAAAACATAATAGTTTTACTATATTCGTGTAGGAGCAAGGACGCTAGGTATAAAGGTACTAAGTGTCCTGAATTACTGCCATCGTTTTACGTTTAAAAACCGTATCCATATAATGCTTATATTATTTATACATATTAATATATATACGTATTGCATATGTATATAAATTGCCCAATCGGCTATGGTAGTTAAATAAAACATTATATTTGCACACACACTTACATATTGTACACATTTTAATGTGTCTATAATATAACCTAACCACCATGCCAAGTGTACACACACACACACAACACACATACACAAACATATATATATATAGGTATATACACCGTGGTATTACAGACGCTCGAAACTTATTTATTTCCGAGAGTCGACATCGATGGCGGACGTGATGCGTGGTACTTATATATTATTATGTCTGTCCAGTGCAGGATGCCAGGATTCACTATATTCGTTGCACTCGGTTGCACTAAATCAAACGAAAACTTTTAAAATGAAACATAAAACAGGGAAGGGGGAGTCAATGTAAGTAAACAGTTGCATTTGGGTAATCGCGGTCACGGCTATTTAATATATTATGCAACAGTAACGACAATGCTGATAACAATGGTAACAGAGCTAACTATATTTATAAAGTACGTATTGAAGACACATTTTGGGAAACCGTTCGATGTGGTCTATTAGTCTCCGGTGGTCACTGTTTGCAGCCATTTGGTCCAATTGTATGTGTGCGGTCCTAGTTGGATAAAAATAATCGACAGAGACACGCGACGTTTATAGTTCGGCTATACGATAAACACTAGGTATATTTTTGCACTACATCCCATTGTGTAATCACACGCGACCGAATGTGTGTTTTATGTACGAGGGTAAACAGTTGTAGAGGAAATTCAACCACTAAACAAATCTCATATTATTACATTGATTTGTTGGTTCCTGCATGTGCGCTCCGACAAAAAAAATAATATAAGTAGGTACCACCTAGGCATACACTTTACTTTATCGTGGATTTAAAGGATTGAACCATAGTATAGTTTTTATATTTTAAATTTTGGTCTCAATTGAAAATGTTCATACCTATAATAGTTGGTAAATTATTTGTTCAATAGACTATGTTATATATAAATATATTGAATATATTATGTTATTGGAATACAAATATATTAACTCCGAATCAAATATGTTATGCTTATTGTTTAAAAAAATGTGAAAAACAATATTCAGTAGTCAACTGTAGATATTATTCCTCTGCAAGGCAAATTGAGGAATCATAGATGATTTTGAGTATATTGCAGATTGCAATGGAAAAATATCTAGGAACATAGGTACCTACTACATTTTTATAGGAATTTAATGAATCAAGGACTTTTGATTGATTTTTTATACATATTTTATTGTATTGATTTGCGTTTCTATTGTGATACACAAAGCGATACTCAAAAACAATCAGTTAGAAAAATAGTTATATCCAGCCCGAAAAGATATTTATATTAACAAATAGTAATAATAACAATATAATTACTTTATTATTTTTTTTTTTATTGATCTTATAGACTCGGCAACTATGGGACATTAGTTACAATTTAAATTGAGTTACAGTATTTACAGTTTTATCAAATATTTATTTTTTATAAAAAGTACAGCATTAAAAGTAAAGATATTGATTTCAAAAGTTTTATCATCTTGGTGTTCTTCTCGGTTTTGGGTCCCAGTTCAACGTCAAAGGTTGTATCGAACCCGATGTTTTGTCGATCTTGTTGGTATTTGAGGAATTCGGTTATGATATGTTTCGCTGCTAACTGAACACCACAGCCTTTGCAGACTTTTATATATTACAATAATAATGAACTGAAATGATACCTAACAAAAAATAAAAAATATGTACTTATATTCAAATATATAGTATATAATATAATACTTTTATGTACAAATGTATACTATTGTTGGTTTTGAGGTAACTAACCTATATATTATAGTATATACAATATACATAATTGTGTAATAATTTCATAATTATGAGATTATTTTAAATTAATCATAATCTATATAATTAGGTATGACTATAATACTATTTTTCTTTGAATTTACTATTATTTTTTTTATATCATATACTTATAAATTGACTAACAATTATAATTGATTATTGATAAAGTTATCCTTATCTTTAACATGAAATGCAATGATATAATTAAAATACTATTAAAATCATGTAGGTTTTTATGACTATTCGGTATCACTTATGATAATGATAAAATCCTTTTAAACATAAACTTATTATCATAATATTTAACAATGATGTGTTAATCACTAAACTACAGAAGAAAAAAAGTATAAATGTTTTAACTGAAATAGCAATTAGTAATAACTAATATCAATTTCAATAAAAGTAATAAAATATTGTACAGTGTTATCGTCTAATATTTAATTGTTTAGTACAAATATTAGCTATTACTTAAAAAACAAATAAAACGTGTTGGTTTCTCAGATAAAAACGATAAACAATTTAATCATCAGTATAGGTAGCATTAAAAAGTTTATAAAGCATAAGCTTAATGAATTCGTTGGTATAAAATCACGCGTTGTAGGTACTGTTGTAATTACTAGTAATCATAATATGATTATTACCTAATATAAATAGTAAATACGCTTCGTCATTGATGCTTGTCGTCCTGTCAAGTGGTTGAACTTGGGTACCTTTGGCCAGGAGTTTTAATTATTTTCATATAATCGATATGACTATATTAAGACGTCAGACAATACATAAATAAAATGTGAAGTATTAATAGATCTTGTCAATTAGATCACTACACAAGGTATAAGCAATAAATTAATACGGTGTTTTAAAATCAGTGTGTCGTGTGTGAAAGTGTGACCAATCGACCATAATTATATTACATAAGTATGGGTACAACAAATTGCCAAATAACATATATTACATATACATAACAATAATATTTATTAAGTACCTAAATCTATTATAATATAGTGTATACCTTAAGCCCTATAGGGACTTCTTATAAAACCAGTTTTGAATAGCATTTTGTTATCATTAGCATAATGTATGTGGCATATTTGGTACTGCCATTATGATTAAAAAATAATATATTTGTATATAAACTTTATTTAAAAATAAAGGTTTTATTTACAAAGGGTATTACTTTTGAAAAGTTATAAAATAACGTTACTCGTTACCTTAAGTACTTATTCATATTTTAAAAAGTAGGGTGGTAACTACCCAAATTATTTTTTAATTAATTAAAAAATCAGTCCATAACGACTAATAAGTATTGTAATAACTAATAACTAATAAGTAATGGTATGGAATGTTGTACATTGTTAATATTAAACATAAATAAATTCAAAATTGTGTAATTATCAAAATACGCCGTATTTCGTGATTGGCGAGGTACTGAGGTATAACCTTAAAATATTGAGATAGGTACTGTAGGTACCCTACATCAGAAATAAATATCATATAATAATATTAATAATATTTTTATTTTAGACTATGGTTTAGTGTTTACTCATATTATATTATAGTCATAATAATTCATAGGCCATTAGTCATAATTAATTTGATTTAAATTGTATTATTCATTATTGAAACCAATCTCTTTTATTTTTTGCTATATATTGTTGAAAACTTATCTAAAACGTTCGGAATCTTAAATAAATTTAATTGATTTTTAATTTTTCTCTAATAGCATGCCCCCTAGGTTTTGTCATATGCATTATACCATTGATTATACCTACATTCATAACTTTTTTTTAATATCGTGAAAAATAACCCATTACTCCGTAGAAATTACTTTTAAAAAGTAATTTTGTTACAGTAATTTGTAATTTTCGTTACGTTACCTTATATACCCACCACTGATATCTATTAATTATTAATGAGCAGTGCCAGGGCTTAAATACATTATAAAATAGTGGAATATACCTTTAATTTCGTTAAGATATGCAATCAAAATATAATAAAATATACAATGAATTCAACAATATTTCCAAAACTATCATTGAGGGCCCGTTCTATTACAATAGTCGATCTCCGGTTAAACCGTGGAATTTGGACGGTAAAATCAGTGGGTTAAGCGTAATCGAAGTGTAATCGACTATTGTAATACGGCCCCTAAGTAAGTGAAAAAGTGTTAGATATAATTTTAAAACAAATTGTATATACGGTTACTTTTGGGTAATGTAACTAATTTTTGTAACTTTTAACTTTTAAATAAATCCACAACATGTTTGATACATTTTTTCGTAAAAGACAAAATCACTAATTTTATTAAATTGAAATTATGACCGTAATAATATGACGCGGCATCTAGCCATTTACACTATACCTACTTACTTTTGTTTACAATTTACAAATTCCATAAAATATACATTTTTCGTATTTACCTATATTTAAAATATGCAATAATAAGAAGTATTATACTTGAAATATGCACAGTAATAAATAGATCATGTTTATCAATATAAAAAGAAACTGTAAAATAACATACCGATGCATATAAATCCTAGCCCTATACTGTTGAGACATTTCGTACTTCACCACACTTAACATTTATTTGAAAAATGTATTATAATAAATAAATTCTTCAATATGCCATAATGCGTAGGATCCACAATTATTTAGGATTGAACAAAAATATTTATTCTGTTGGTATACAAACCAGGGGTATTCGGAATAAAGCTTAAAATAATTACCTTTAATTAGTTTATTATTCTTTATTGGTATTTTAGATTCTGAGTGGAACGATAAATGTATTGATTTTACCATGATGTGTGTTTTATATATTTTATTTTTATTTTTGTGTCTGTGTACACGATAAGTAGTCGAAATAATGCTTCGATATTCGACTTCAGTATCTCGTTCGATTGGAAAGTAAATATCGTTGGTGAGGAGGTAAAAATTTAAAATTCCCAGTAATTTTCAAAAGCGCTAAGAAAAACAAAAGAAAAATGAAGGAAAAACAGGAATTTTTACGCAAAATCGATTTTTCACAAAATTGAATTTGGTATTTGGTGTAACTTTAAAACAAATGACCGTAGATACGTGAAATTTTCACTGGTTGTTTATATTTTCATTTTCTATACACGATAACATTTTCAAAATATTTTGATTTATTTAGGGAACTGTTTAGGGACATTTTCAGTTTAAAATTGTATTAGTTTTTTTTTATGAACATCAATAAAAATGTATTAGTTGAGTAAAAATACTTGAAAACTTAATACAAGGCTCCTACTATATTGTTTCAAAGGCAGATGCGAAAGATTAAAATTCCGTATCCACAGTTTTTTTTTATAAGCATTTAAAGTTCAAAAATTGACAAAATATGGAAAAATCACGAAAATTAACAAATTATTTTGAGTTAAGAATTCTTAAAATTTTTCTTTTTAAATCTACGGTTTTAAATGTAATACAAGATTCCTTATAAGATTATCTACCTTTATCAAAAAAAAAAAATGTCTATAAGAAAGTCAAATTAAATTTTTATGAGTGTTTGAAATTTAAATTTTTACAACATTGGATATTCACTCGATTTCTCGTGTAGGTAGAGATTTTTATTTTGTTGTAATTCAAAAACGAATAACTGTAGATGCATGAAAATTTCACTGAATGTTTGTATTAGCGTTTCCTATACACCATACAATTTTGAAAATATTTTGACTCTATTTTTGAGCTGTTTACGGACATTTGGAGTTTTTGATTTTTTTAGTTTTTTTTTCTATAAATATCAATTTAGTTTTATCTGTTGGGCCAAAAAGTGTAAAAATTTAATACAATGCTCCTGATATATTGTTACAATATCAGTTGAAAAATATTTAAAATACATAGGCAAATCTTTTTTTTATAAGCATTTAAAGATCAAATTTTGACAAAATTTATCAAATTTAAAATTGAATAATTATTTTGAAGTTAAAAATTTATAAAATGTTCAACTTTTATATCTAAGCATTGAAAATTTAAAACAAGATTCCACGTAAGTAGTTAATTCTGTTACCAAAAAATCTGAAAAATACATAAGCACAGTTCATTTGTATAGCCATTTTATTTATTTTAAGTTCAAATTTGGACGAAATTACATATTAAAAAACCTAGAGAAACTTTTTTAGTTATTCTGTTTCAAATTAATAATTATATTTTTAGATTAAGTTAAACTACACTAATAAAATTCCAAATTAATATTCCAAAAAAAATTAATTCGAAAAAAAGTTAACAATGTGGGCAAACAAGATTACGAGACATCCGTATATAGTACTTATAGCGTTTATATACAGGCCCGAGAAGCTGAAAACAATGGGGTTGGAGCTTAATCTACAGCTATATTCATTACGATTTACGTATCCGTGACTTGATGACTTTACAATATTTTGAGCTTATACTGAATTATAGAGGGTCTCAGTCATCCAAGAGTATCACTTTATCGGCGTCTGTATGCGAATTGAGAACTGAACCCCGTATATTCTACTATCCATTTTGGGCTCAATCCTGTTTGAAACGTTATCCTTACAAGTTTACTAGTAAGGCTGTAAATTATGAGAAACGCGATGTATATCTGGTAAGTCTCTTTCCCTCGTGTGCTCCCGAGGAGTTATAACATCGTGTCAACGAAATTCGTAAGTCGTTATGATGACAGAGGGGGACGCTAAACAATTAAAATAAAACCATACAGCGTGCACGCAGGCATTTTAATATAATATATATGCCGATATATACGTATATAACGCCGCCTGCATATGATCCTTTCGTTCGCAGGAATTTAAATAGCCACAGGAGGAGGTCGGCGGGCAATATAATAATCGGTTTCTGAAAAAAAAAATGGAAATAAAAGGATCGCTGGCGGCGCAGTGTCGTTTACAACATTATGTGATACACAGTGTTCAGTGGTAGGTATACACGATGATAATAATAATATGATATTATTTATTATTATATTATTATATATACGAATCAAGGTGTAAAACTGTTATTGCTTTTGATTATATTCACTCTTACCTACGCGGGACGTTATATTGTACAATATTCTTTATGATCATTTTTTTTTCGCATTCCCTGACGACGCTAATAGTCCGAGGTGGACCTGAATAAACACTATATGTGCCGCCATAGAGCAACTGCGGGAGCAGGAGCATCACACGTCTAACATAACAATGGTTTCGCGTCATTTATATACAACACGCAAACGCACAAACAGTTTTATTATTATTATAAATTGTTATTATTACATTACGTTCGCCTTTTGAGTCTGACAGAAAAACTAAAATCCTGAGAAGACGATAGGTAGTCGTTTAGAAATTCAATTTGATGCTGCAATGCGTGCAATAAATCGAATTTAATTTTGTCGCGTACATATCGAAACATTCGAAACTACCTTTAACGGCCCTTGTGATGACTAGGACGTGAGTTGCAGGGGAAGACCATTGTATAATATGTCAATATATGTATACAATATATATCACCTATGTATTCGTCGACGAGCATGTAGGTACAATAATATAAAAACGATTAATATATTATACCTCTATGATATTGTATTAAATGTATTGTGTAATATCAATCAAAAACAGTTCATGTATGCCTCTCAATTTGCGCAGTAAAAAATAATAAAATAAGTGTTATATGTACCTTCTAATCGAACATACATAGCATAATTATTATAATATATGATTATACAGTTTCTACCCCTATTGGCGAGATGATCAGCGGTCGTCGTGTTGCTTAGGGCGTTAAAGTCCATAGGAAATTATATAGGTATGTGTAAACGTTGTAATCTTTATCGTTTTGATAATCGAAAGTAGTAACCATCTGTAATTCGTTCATACTTGTTTGATTTAATGATAGACTATAATATACAAAACTATTGAGAATAGTTATCTACTTCGTTTGCACGTTATTTTATTAGAACGTAACGTCACGTTTTACCAAGCTACGCGGAATAATCTATATATAGGTACCTACCTACTACATGTTATGTATATTCTTAATAAATATTTGTTTTTTCACTGTACACGTATTTTCACCCATACTACTACTTTCCAGTTTCCACTCGCGAACTATACTGAAGACAGAAGAACGGTAAGTACATAATATACAGCAATATTTTGATATTTATTTCTCTTTGAGATTTGTGCATCGTACGTATGTATAAATAATATTTAAGAAATAGTTCAGACCTTGGCTTATGTTATTATGAGTTACTGTATTAAATTACTAAATTATTATATTTAATTACCTACTATTGTAGTAAGCTTAACTTATAAGTTATAACATTATAAGTAATATTTATTTATATGGTCATTTAAAACCTTGGGCATCAATCACATAATTATTTTTATATTATCAACATATTTTTCAAATTTTCTTAATACATAATATGTTGTTTTATTTATATTTTGGGACTTTTATAATATTCCTAATAACTGTGTATTACTATTAGGTACTAAGCCGTGTAACTATTTATTATTTGCCACCTAACATATAAGTTAAAGTTTTCTGCGGTTTGTACATTTTGAACTATAGTTATTAATAACTATAGTCCAAAAATGGCGAAGGAGAAATAATTTCACACGTTTGTATAAGTTTGTTATGATATCGAATAGTTCCGTCCATCTATTGGAAAAACATTTTACATGTAAAATTTGCAGTAATATAAGCCTACCTTTAATTAATAAATGAAGTATTTTATTGGTCTATTCTCAAATACTTTTAATTGTTTGATTCGTATAATGTTATCAGTTTGACAATCCTAAAATCATGGCTGATAAATATTTTGAAAAACGTATACCTCACCTTATGTCGTAAACGTCACCTTTAGTTTGGTCTATCCGTGGGTCCTAAGCATACAATTTCAACCCTTGTTGACCAACTCGCTGCAGACTCAGTATAGTTATATTATGATATACCTACATATGGCAATATAGGCACTGCGATTGTTTAAGCGTTTCGTTACACAGCGCCGAAGAAGAATAACAATGGTCGGTGTCCATACCATCGTATATATACCCTGTTCAAAATAAGAAGCGACCTGATTTACGCTTGAAAACCGGTTTTACTAGTGGCCGCCTGAATCGCTTCTTAAAATGAACAGACTATATATATATATATATATATATATATATATTATTATATTCACTCATTCGAATAATATACTTTTTTCGCCGTCCGTTGCAGCATCTCCTATTGTTTTTTCCTTATAATATTCTTCTTACGCCGTGCAGGATCGTCCGCGTCCAGAGTTTGTCGTTCGGAACTGTACCCCTCCGTCTGCCGCAAAACAAATTGCACCGCACGGAACACGTTGATTCTATATAATATAAACCCATAATAATAATAATAAGTAATACAGTCACCGAAATGGGAACCTATTTTATGAGGTGTCGTGGCAAATGGTGTCGGCGGCGGCGGAACGGAGCTGAGGACGGAATGGCGATAATAATATATTATACGCGTATATATCGTCTTCGTATAATAATAATAATATGTTGTTGTTGGTCGGCAACGAACGACGAATGTAATTGCAGGTAAAAAACGCTTGTAAAGTGTCACGGGCGCATCAACCGGACCGGACCCGGGGTACATACGCGCTCAGATGACGTGATTGTGCGGTGACGTTGATGCATTGCGATACGTGTGCTGCCGCTGCTACACAATGTGGGCAGAGGTATAGGTAGAGGCGTATAGGTACTTGTGCGACGCGTAAGTATACGTCGGAATTCGAAAGAGGGAAAAAAAAATCCCAAAGACGGACGGACGACCGCTTCGGAAAAACGGTTTGTTTTTTTTTTTGAAAAAATTAATAACGCTCGTTTGCGGTACGAGCCGAGTCCGTGAATTTTTGTGTGTCCGCGACGCTATACCTCTACCTCTGTAGTTGTAGGAGTCGTCCTCACCGTATATTATTATTATTGTTATACGTATATCTAAAAGTATAATGAACGCACGGAAAACAAAACAACAATAATAATAACGATAATGATAATAAACAATGGCATTCGGCGGCGCGGTTGCGGCGGCGGTGGCGGTGGTGGTTAACTGGTTTTTCGCCTTTTCGAACGGCGGCCGCGCGCGCGATTCTTTTCACCGCCCGCCGCCCCCGATCCCTCCCCCCCCCGTCCACCGTCGCGCGTGTGCGTTGACGGACGGACGGCCGCGCAGTTATATTCTCTCTAAAAGGAAATGGAACTTTTAGACGTTATTACCGTGACAGTTACACCAACCGCGCCCCGTACACCGTCCCCCAACCCCGCGGCACCTCCCGAGCGGGTTAAACCTGGCGAATGCGGCGGCGGCGGCGGCCGACGATGGTTTTTGCCGTTGACCGTTTTGTGTCGCAAGTATAGCGCTATCCTATCCTGTTGTACAACAGCCGTCGTTGTGTCGTAATACTATAAAACAATATTTATATGTTACATTATACGCGCATACCTCCCACTTTACACGTGATATTTGACGTATATACATATTGTTCATATATACTATATGGGTAACATTTTAGGAGGGGATAAAGTAAAAAAAAAATTCTAAATGTGTAAGTATGCTGTTACGCTTGGTGTTAATAGTTAATATTTTTATTGTTATATACATAATATAAGTGATAACTACTTGTATGCTTTTTAATAAGTGCTGTAAAAAAAAAAAAGTAAAACAAATGCAGCCAAAATATGTATTATTTGCAAGTATATACCGCAATAACGAACTACAAGAAAAGCGAGAAATTCCACACTTATTTTGGGTGTAATATGTATATTATATGTATTATGTATATTAAATTTCCATCCTGCATGACGCTATATCCTTGAACAAGTTCGCCATTTCACGACGGACGTTCATTAAATTATAAGTTTATATTATTTTTCTCCAGAAGGAGTGAATGAGCCCAATCTTTCCGACTATCTAATTGGCGACCGTGGTAGGATCAGTAATCGAGTGTAGAGGCGTCCTCACAAGGGGGGTGAGGGTGTCATATACTCATATCCCTCCCACCAGATGGCTTATTTTTGTCAATCAAAAAATGTATGATAAGGTAATGAAAGTATATTTACAGCAATATAACGTGGTCTGAGAATAGTAGACTATAGGGTCTAAAACTCCCTCCCCTTTACCATATTTTAATATTAATAATTTTAATCGCACAGACAATTTTCAAAAAAAAACCTATAAAGAACTTTTATTATAAAACTATTATAAAATTTTTTTTATAAATATCTATAGTGTACACGTGTAATTGTGTAAACATACAATATATTATTATTATCATAAGAAGATACACATGACTATATACTTATGATGGATTTCTTGCCGACATTTATAAATAATATATATTTTTACATAAAATATATCGGTCTAATGAGAAAAGGGGAGAGATGAAATTCAACCACATTTTATTAAATCTCCCATTTCGCGATTCCTGTGTTTATAAATTATAATCTTCATATATATAAAGCCAAATGGCAAATATCACTCACTCACACCACCCCTGGTATACATTATACTATATAGGATTTGCCATAAAAGAAACTGCAAACGGGCGAAGTTGAGATATTCAGCTAGTTTTATAATATTATATAAGTTACACAGTTTTTATCTAAAAACAATGTTGTTCCTAAAGTCTAAACTGTAAATTTTGTTTCTTGTATACAAAATTGTTATAATACGACTTATAGTAATTTGTCTTTATACATACATATTACATAGTAACAAATATTTATTATAGATAATAATTACCATGTGTATGGAGTCCGAGTACCTAATATTGAACGAATGTTAAACAACATTTTTAAATATTTAAACGAGTTTCATCAATAAAACGGCAATAATTATTAGGTATATGTAATCATACCACTATATTATATTGGATATTAAATATAATCATGATGCACATTATATTTCTAATCTTCCAAAAACTTTAGATGGCTATTATTAATATTATTTAATAGGTAATGTACCTATCATTATAAAATCATTCATTATAATAGTTATTTATTTTTATGGGGAACTACAAAATTTAAAGTTTCTACATTAAAATATGAGTATGTAATTATTTCCCGCATTCATAGAACTTATCTTTAAGATTGGAATTTAGGATGTGTGAAATTTAATTTTGAATGCAGGTGGAAACTGGAAATAGGACACAGAAATAAACTATACAATTAAAAGAATGTATTTTAATTTTGTACAAGTGATGGTCACTTTTATATATTTAATGTTTAAAAGTAATGTCTTGTAGAACCGTTCAATTATTTTACAAAAACTATTTTACACTAAATCGGGAGTTAAATTACTACTTATAAAAACATTTGTTCAAAGAATAAGTTTGATTCGAATTTGGGATAGATGCGTCAATACACAAGTGTATTGGAAGTTATATCGAAATCAAATCGTCTCATTTTCTCTAGTTTCTTCTGTAAGCAATTCAGAATCGATAACTAATACTTTGATAGTTTATAAAATACACTAGAGACTTAATATGCCATATAAAGTATACATCACCTCAATTTATTATAGATATTGAAAAACAAATTAAATATTTATACAATAAATTTATAATGTTCGTTTTATATTAGATATATTATATGATTAAATTAAATACCTACCATCGATTTAAGAAATCACCACGATAGCTTAGATTGCTGGATATTGTATAAATATCTATAATGATCAATGTATATATAATATGGTATTGCATGTATATTGTATATCCTATTTATGTAGAGTATCTATATTATAGAATTATTGTATTGGCATTAATTTATATAAAAATAATATTATATATAAAAAAGGAAAATAATTACTAATTTTTAATCTTCAACAGTCTAATTTGGTGTTATTTGATTTTTTTTTAGATAAATGGTTTCGGGTCTCCAGCTAACAAAAATAATGAAATATGTTGGTAAGGATACTTATATCATTAATACATCTATATTGAAAAAAAAGGTTAAAATATAAGGACCCCCTCAAGTGATACCCGATGAGTTGTCAGAATAGGTTATCACGACTTAGTTATAAACCGGATTAGGTTCCACTCAAATGAGTCGGGATTGTGTTTCACTGTCGGAATAGGGTCTGCATGATATTCATCTTGTAACCGAAACGAACATTATTTTATTGTTTTTACCTAATATTACGTATAGTTTACCTGCCACCTCCGTATGCATCGGATGGTATAACATTTCTATTAAATTGTATAATTCAACAGGGCGAGATAAAAAAATAAATCTCTTAACAAACGACCATAGGAGGCATATCATGTTATATACATAGGATCGGTATTATAATGTGGATATCTACATTTTTTAGTGAACTTAATTGATTCACCGCAAAGAAGTGGTACCTAATTATGTATTCAGGTATCAAACAAAAAGGTGTTTACCCATACATATTGTGCAGTCTGAAACTATAATCGTAAACAGCATAAAAGTCACACTACGTGTTGTTTTACGCATCATACGACAACGACAAATTTAAGTATAATCAATTAATTATGCATAGGTAGGTATATTATTATATTTTTTTTTTTTATTCCCGGCGCATCGATTAAAACTATATTATAAATTTATAACATAAATATAACGTATAATACCACGTGGCTACCATTATGGCAATAATACATCTTACCTATATATATATATATATTTTTTTAATGAGATTTTGGTACCTCTATGTAATTTTTTATAACTGTGCGGTTTTTTTATTTATAACTTGAAATTATATTATAATTTTTTGTCTCCAAAAAATCGTTAAAGCGATTGCTCTCATATATAATACTAGTAGTGTTGAATGATACGCAGCTTTTGAATAGTTTTGATCTTATATAGTCATTCCTATTATTTCTTCTCTTTAGAACTTTGATGAAATGGGTATATGTAAAACTATTAAATTGTTAATAATACTATAATAGTATTACGTTCTTGTATTATATATTATTAATTATTATACAGAACATAATCATATTTTAGATAACAATGTACACTTAACTTGTTTAAAGTAAATTGTGCTATTCCTATTGTATAGCTGTAGTACATTATGTAGATTTGAAGTTCTCGGTCAAATATAATATGTAAGTTAATATTGAACTTGTCAGTTTCATAAGCAGTGGCGTCATTTCAGTTTTTATTAGACTAGGGCAATTTTTCACTGCTTTTCCGACTCAACATTTTTTTCACTCAGATTCTCATGGTATAGTGCCGTAGAGGTTAACGGGTGGCGGGGGGCGAGTGGTAAATGAGCCGACTTAAGATTGATGTAAATACTAGATTGGGGCAAATGCCCTAGTGCCCCCCCCCAAATTACGCCACTGTTCATAAAATGTCATTCGCAAGAAAACCAATACTGCAGATCGAATCACAATCCATCATGGAATAGTGGTATTTTTCGTAAATTAACACGAATAATGACGATTAAATCATGGATGTCGGATGATATTAATAAAGTTTTATTAGATAGTATTTTTATTCAAAAACTATAACTTATAATGTTTAATGTGTCCCTCACGTTGCTGTACTTTAAACCGATCGCGGGAGTTCCGCGACCTAAAGATTATCGACCGCGATAGCGTCTACGAATTTGCTCTGTACGAAACTCTTGTAGCGGTGAAAGAGTGGGGGTGAGAGATATAAAAGGAGAGATAGAGAGGGAGAGAGATACAGGAGATGTTAATAAATTTTAAAAGAATAAGAATAGGTAAAAAATAATATATAAAAAAACGAAAACAGCGTAGGATCTCCTCGCGACAGTCAATGGGTGGCGGGGTGGAACGAGTGGGCTTATGCGTTTGTGTGCGTGTGTTGGAGATGGGTGTGGTGGGGGTGACACTGTTCAGTATTCCGAGAGTGCACTTTGATCGCGCGCGCTGTTTACGCCGCCGCTGTCGGTGTGGCATCCATCGATCAGCGACAACAGCAGCAGCAGAGGAATCAGCATCAGCAACTGCAGCGACGGCGACGACAGGATTGCCGGTTATTTGTTTAACATATAGGCTGGCAGACGTGGGAGGGTGCGGGGAGGAGGAGGTGCACAAGTCGCGGTCGCCGGGCCGTGCAGAATTATCGTAGACGCGTATCTGCAGCGCGAGGCCTGGCAATATTATAGCGACCTAGCTGCAAACGTGCAGGGCTGTCAATCACGAGCAAGCGCGCGCACGCGTTCGCGGATCCCATTACGGCGGATTTCCATTCAGCCGGATCGGCTAACGATGTGTGGGCAAAAGAAGAAAAAAAAAACACAACGCAAAAATAATATATATATATATGAATAGAAAAAACGAGTAGAAATTATATAAATTTCCAATGCAGAAGTGATTTTCATAGCGTCGGCGCACCGCGCGCGCGTGTACACAGATGAGTGTACCGATTCGTCCTTAATAGGAATACGACGCACGTCCGTCGTCCTCGCCGCGCCAGAACCACCGCCGAAGCCGCGCCAAATGCGCGCGCCACGCCGGTCAGTCGTATCACTGTCGTCGATTTCACGCGGTCGTTGAGACTGCAGCTGCAGCTGTTCGCCATCTCGAAATCTTCCCCCGAGAAAACACCCATCCAGATGTCTTTTTATTTGTTTTTTATTATTGCCTATACCAACGCCTCACCTCAACAATTAATATAGGTACTTGAGTACTTCAGTCAATTATAATACAGTAGTAACCGCTTGTTGGAGTCAATTTAGGACAAGAACATATTTTATAAATCCATTATATGAATGACTAATGAGTCAATGGTCAAATAGGTACAAGAATAAAAATATTTAGGTACATATGGCATATGCATTTTGCATTGTAATAACAAAATTAAATTATATATATTTTATATTATATGTATATTATAATTTAATAACTATGTATTTATAAATATTAATTTGGATGTGTATTTAATATTTATTTATAAATGTATAAATAAATGCTTATTTTTTTCAATCATTTTATTTAGTAATGACTTCAAGTTATGGAAAAAAAATATTTTCAAAAACGTTAATATATTTCCATGAAATAAGTCGAGGAAATAGAAATCGTTAAAATATTTACGATAAAATCGGGAAAATATGCCCTTAAATATGTCCTCATTAACTAGTGAGTCTAACATACGAATTATATCCTGTGTTTTCCAGTTTGTTCAAAAAAGCAAATGATTCAATTCAATCTGAATCAAATAAGTGGCAACTACTGCATAATATCCTATATTCCTACGTGACTAATCAAATTTTTAATGATTTGAATTATTAAACTTTTCAAAACTCTACACCTATATTTTCATCTTCTCCAAATAGGTATGAGCATATTTATGTATGCGTTATACGTTTTCAACATTTGTTCTACGGACTACGACGAATTAAGACACCTTATTGTAGTTATATATTACGATGTTATGTAAATATTAGTAATGAAACTGTCGGAAATCTTCGTAATTAATTATTTTTATCGACCCACGTTCCAATGACGTTTATAACACTATTTTTTACTAATCGCAATTACCCATCTACATTTATCCATAGCATTTTAACTTCCCTTATTATTATCACTTTTTGACTTAATATATCTTTAAAAATATATACATATAAAAAAAAACAATTTACATTAAGTTACAGGCAAGGCCGTAAAGTATCAGATCATTATCCGTTTTATTCTAAAACCAAATAATTTACGAACCATTGTTTCAAATTGAGGTTTTTTTCACTTTGAAAAATAAAACCTTAATAATATACCTACTGTACCTATACTAAATTATACTCTTAAAGTCTTGACTTAATAGTAATGTTACAGATTAAACGTTTTGGTGACTTTTTCTTCCAACTTTAAATAAATTATAAGTAGGTAGGTTGTTTACTGTTTAAGCTTATATAAAAAATAGTATTTATATAAGTTTAAACAATAAACATTTTTTTTATTTGACCGAATGACAATAACCATTTAATAAAAAAGTCTTTTTTGTATATTGTTATTATTTATTAGTAAGTAACAAAGAAAGCATTTATGAATGCATTAATATATGCAGGCATATAGAAAACGAACTAACTAACTAACCTAGTAGCACAACATTTAATTATTAAAAACATGCTCAATTATATAATATTAATATGTCATGTCTTTAAAAAAATAACATACAAATCATAGAAATAGTAGAAATGCAATTAAAAAAACAACCATAAAATCATAAATATACCATCACACAAATCATTTTTTGCAACGATTTTAGTATTACATTAAGGATATTTCGATTCGATTCGAATATTAAATACTACGATGTTGTCAGTGGCGGATCCAGAGGGGGGTGCTAGGGTGCTATAGCCTATAGCACCCCCCTTGGCATGTTGCTACCTGGTTAAAAACAAATACTATATTATACTATACATATTTTTCAGTGGGCCGGGTACGTTATACTAAATCGGTAACAAAATAAAAAACAGTGAGTGTTGTTGAACACTCGGCAGGAACGAAGTTCAGTGCATGTGATGCGAGACGCGGAAACATATATGGTTAGAAAAATATAAATAAATAGTGATAGAGAGAGAGAGAGACAGAGAGAGAAATGAATGCTTGTATAAATATATCGCGCGCATGGTAATAAAATTATAATAAATTTTTTCTGAGTATTATGAAAAAATGGTATTTTAATCATTATAAAAGTACAAAGCAATTATGAAATTAATCAGTAGGTCTAACGCGTCGACTGCGGCGCTGGCAGTCGCGGGTTCGCCTCTCGACCACTGGGCGGCATTTTTCTCCGGGCAAGTCACGGTGTCCGGAGTACAAGTGCCGCCATCCCCCAACCCGGGGCATGGCAGAAACCTACGGGTGCCCCAATAAAATTTCTGCCACCACAAACACACACGTGTACCCACCTACCCAATCTAAAAACCTACAGTTCCCTCCCAACACCCAATGGCCTATGTTGCCGCGGGTTATCCAATAAAAAGAAAAAAAAAAAAAAAAAACCTATTGATGGTTAAGTCAATTCTACTGAAAGAAATTTTAATAATGATACGGTTGATACAGCTTGTACTCGATTATCGTTTTTCAAAAGTAAATTTTAATTTCATTTGTTTAATAGATTTGTATGTATATAGAGAAGAAGGTAAATGGAAATCACAATGGAATTTATAAATTTAAGGGGCAAAAATTATTTTGAAAATAAAATTCTTATCACTTTCCTTATCAATAAAAACAATATTTATGAAAATCCCAATAAATCCCATCAAAAACTCAAAACCCCGAGTTTCCCCTTGGCGAGGTGGGTGTTAGTACTCTCCCGGACCAAAATCCATCAAAAAAGCAAAATCCAAAAGGGGGGGAGGAGGTGCCCCCGTTCCCTAAAGCGGAAAACTGTAGTCTTCATAATAAGAATGGGTTCCCCCTTGGTTCGAGGTCTTTAACTTGAATTCCGGCCGAGTTACACTCAACTCAAAATGTGGGGGGGTGGGGGCTTTGGTTCCCTAATGTTGAAAATTCATCTGGGGCCTAAAAAATTGAGATGCCCATTGGTCCGGGGTCTCTAAGTCGAATACCGGCTAAGTTATGCTTCGTCAAAAATAATTACTCGTTTAATGGGTCCCCCCCCCATTCCGCCCGACGGTCACCTCTACGCGCGTGACGACCGATGTTGGGTAGCCTACGCGAATGGAACCCGGTTGCCAGATGGTACGATCCTAGTGGGGACATACGATAATATGAGAGGAGGGAGGGGATATGTAAGCCGGCAGCCGAGCAGAGCCGAGCCGAGCCGAGCAATTTTTCAGTGTTACGCTTTTCGGTGTTACGCTTTTTGGTGTTGCGATTTTTTTCCAGCGACTCCCATCCACCTAACGCCCCATAAGGAACTTCGTTCCAATAATATTATTTTTTTTTTTTATAAGTAATTTTTCCCTCAACAATTGAGATAAGTGATAACCAGAAGTGACTGAAAAATGGAACGATACAACTATAAATAAATATTGTTTTATGATACAACCCACGGGTCACGGGTATCAGCCATGAATATTGGGTTTAGTATCTTACTGTTTAAATCATAGATATTTTCCACGATGTAGATAATATTATCTAGTAGTTACACAGAATAGAATAATAGTTATCACTAGTGTTATCACCGAATACCGATTATACTATTTTAAATCCACGGTATTATTATAAATAATAATTTTGTCTATTACTTTAATCAGTGGCGTATGTACAAATTATTTTCACAATGGGCCAATTTATCACTAGTCAGCATAGTGAGACTAACATAGCCATAACTATACATTTTTTAAGGAGCTGGGTGGTTATAAATACAAATAAAAATTGAGCAATTCAATTTTATAATTATTATGTAAAATTCATTTTTAATTCTTTTTTAAAAAATATTGACAATTTCATATATACATAATATATATTTTAATGTTATCTTATTGTGAATTTAACACAAAAGTCATCAAAGCAAGTCCAGACAATCTAACATTTCCTTGTTGATTCCTCAAAACGATTTTAATTAACCGGTTAAATTAATCATGGTGAAAAACTGTAAACACGTTTGATATACATGAAATGGTTTAATTGAACCTGCAATTTAACTATGGGCTCTGGCCTAGGGAGCCTATACACGCCACTGACTTTAATACTTTGTTATTATACATTTAAAAATTATAGATATCTTAAGTAGTTGACACCTTCGCTTGGAAAAAAAAAAGGAGGATGGAATTAGAAGATTGGTCAAAATGTCCTAATCATTTTAATTTGTTTTTTGTCAATCAATTATTAAGAAATAAAAAATACAATAAGTGGATGTGATATAATTTAAATTTCTTGTTTACATTTTTATGTTTTATTTTTTTTTAAATAAAGGTATTTGTTTTAGATGTACTTTTAAAGTTGTCACTTATCTTTATCCTTTTAAATATTCAGCAATGTGCTTTATGTGCAATTGCCAATTAGGACTAGAAAAATTTCATGCCATCAGGATGTAGTATACAGAATACAATATTATACCTTAACCTAAGCACCCCCCCATAAAAAAATCCTAGATCCGCCACTGGATGTTGTAGATAATGAAATATGAGTGTATAATACGACCTTTTCCGTTTTGTTATAGTATATATTTTTACTTACCAATTTAAATTTAACTTTGTAATTTATATTGGTTTCGCTTATATGAGTGTGTTATGAGTTTTGACTTATGATTTACACCTATAAGACCCTACGACATTTTTTTTCTGTTTAAGTACTTATCGGGGACGATTATTTAAAAAATACTCGCAGTGTACCTATAAACTGCCTGCAAATAATATGATCATTTTATTCAACACCCACAACCCCAATCACCAAATATCACTAGGTAATCCATCACCAGTACCTACCCAATAAACTATAGGTTTATGCCTACGTAATATTATAATGTGTATTTAACTTTTAAGATATTTTATTACAAAAGTATTAAGTAACAATAACTAACGTTTAACAGCTATATAATTTCTTATAATTATTAATTCAATCTATATAGGAAATAAAATGCAATATGGTAAGTACCTACCGATAAAAACAAGAATACAATATTATAGATACATCAAATAAAAGTATTTTTAAATAAAAAAAAACCAATGATTTCAATAATTATATTTTATGAAGCCATAAAGGTATCATACATGTAAGTCAGAATATATGATCAAAGTTCTAAATTCTTTTATACATTTTCCTCTAGTTAAAATAAATGTTTATTTTAAATTTGAAAACATTATTTATGTACCTATTTTTGAAGACATATTTTTATAATTAGTTGGCAAATTTCAACAACATTATAAAAAAAAAAGGTTTTTGTACTCTGGAACCGGTTATAATTGTATGCACAATTGGTTTAGTTGATATGTTATGCAAATATATATTATGTTCTAATGACAAATTCAATTCCATTAAAACTAATTGTGATTAAAAGTAATTGTGGCTTGATGTGAATTAAATATATTATACTGAACTGTTGTATAAGTAGTGCTATAAAATATGATTAGGCATTAGCTAAAATGCAAAAGAAAGCAAAAAAGTACATCAGCAAGTATATTTATTTCCAGATCTTACTATCTTACTAATAATATACATTATTCTTATTCAGTCAGCTTGTGAGTATTACGATGAAAACAAAATTAAACTATATAAATAATTATAAAATACAAAAAAATACTTTAAATTAGTTATTTATTAGTGACTCGTTTGATATAAATTTGGCTAATTTCAGTAATTTGTATTACAGATTTACTCCAATGTATATGTGTGGCCTGGTGTGGCACAATGGTTGGCCTCAGTCACTAACATATTCTGAGGTCAAACATCAACCAGTGTCACTAGCTCCCGGATGGGTGACCACCCGGGTTCTTCCTCACGACATAGATATGTGTTCCAAATCGTACCCTCCCCCCCACAATAAAACGCGAATAAAAATAACCTTCAAGCTAAAAATCTCAGTTTTCGAAGCCTTAACTAAAAAAAAAATATTCATAATGTATAATGATTATAATAAGAAGTTTCATACGTTATAAACTATTAAAGCAAAAACATAACTTGATGAGTTATACCGTTTCCATTCGCTAAAATAGTATTATAATCATTTACCAGTTATTTACTGTAGACAGCATGAAATATCATATTTTGACTTGATGGAATATTAGTATAGCCATTCATTTTATTTTTACAATAAATTACCAGTCGTTTATTACGTTAGAAAAATATTTTTGGTTAATAGTTGTTAGCCAAAAAAAAACTCGAAAGAAATGGTGTTGGGTTTTTTTGTTTTGAATTAATTACAAATAATTGTGCACTTCGTGTGGCGATCGATGTTGTGGTATTTGAAAGAGAAACATGATTGTGTCGGGTAGAATGTAAAGAATATATTCCACCAATGACTTATTAATGTGATCTGTTTTTTTGCCTACAACGTGTATATTCTACCTTTATTTTCGAAAACCCGTTTTACCTCTCGAGATATATTTGTAATTTTTTTTGCGATCATATTAATATTATTACATTTTGTCGCCTTCGTCTGTTTGCCCCGGCACTTTGTGGAATTAACAACCTTCGGGTTGTTATTTTTTTGACCACATTATTTTACAGCGACAACTATTTATCAAATGTCACAGCTGCGGATCGGCAAATGTGAAAAAAAAAAACGATACGGTTAAAAATCACACACACACACGTACACAAGGTAGTGAAAATATAATATAATATAATATAATATAATATAATGCACCTATTGTTCATCCCGTCAATCTCGTTGATCAGAAAAAATTTTATTTTTTTGTATTTTTTTTCATATTTATTTTTTTTATCAATTTTTTAATCCTTTTACAAAACGTGCTATACTGTTATTGAAATACGGACCAACATCACACATATTATATACTATATATTGTAAGTTTACATAATATTATAAAAACACTGTACACGCATTCACCGCAAATACACACATCACACATATGATATATATATATATGTCATACATTTATTTATTTAGTCTATTGTAGTACCTATAATAATAATGTCCTACCTATAGGTAATCTCTATATTGTTACTGCAGCTTGCAGTATAAGACGTCTGCAATATGTTGTACGAAACTGATTGCTGCAATCAGTATAAGTTGGTACAACTATCGATTACGATATTGAATTTTAAATATTACGTACACTTTTGTTTGCAAGCTGTAAATGTGAGTTATTTGTGTCGGTTTATATCCCATTATCCCTGTATAACATCGCGAGCAAGCGCACATTTACGCATGATGAACTTTTATAGTTAGGTATAGGTGTATATTATTAGATTTTTAATTCAAGCATGTTTTCCATTTTAAGTATTTTACCTTATAATCTTAATTGTACACATGTTTATTGTTTATATAGTGTACTATAAGTGTATACATAGTACCTACCTACATAGTACATACCAGATATATCTAGAATCTAGATTTCTATGTCCAATTAATTTTCTTGTATAGTATATTGGAATGGCTTATCTTATCCTATTTGAAAAATAGATGCATCTAGCCCAAGCTTGACCTGAAACTTTTTAGGGGCATAGTAAAATGTGCGTATATATTTAAATATTTTATTATAATGCTTATATTATAATAATGCTTTCGTGGAGATCATGAAAATTTTGTTTGTCGTGAAAGTATAAAAAAATCAAAAATATTTGTGTGTACCTACCTAACCCAACCACTACATACATTTTATTAATCTAAAAAAAAAACATTATACCTTTATACAAATACAATAACTATAGTACTATAGACATTAATACTTAATAGGTTAATACATCAACATGTAAGTTGGTGTGTTAAAAAAAAAATTAGAGGCGTTGTCCAAATATTAGGACACTATAATTTGTCCAGGCTCGACCAGAAATTTAAGTCTGCGCACGCCTATGATTAAGGGATATGACTTTCCAATATTCCAATAGTAGAACGTGGATATTAATAAATGATGACATAATTATATTCAAATAATTATTTGTATCACATATAAATCGCGGACGTTATTTGTAATTTAGACATTAGTTACATTGTAATATCGTAATATTGTAATATCGCTTGGGTGTTACACAATTAACATCTACGCAATGTTACTTATTGATATATAAAACTTTATTTTTATGAAACGGTTATAGAACATCGCACTGATGTTAATCAGTGATGTCTTTTTGTGATCTAAATTCAACATCGCGACGATGTTGTGTAACTCGCAATGCACAGTGGGTGTGATCTATCCATACTCGAAATTCGATGAGTGATTTAATGATTTTTGAACGTATATACATATATAATATTATATATGATGACATTCTGAACATATTTGTTGTAAAGCTATAAAATTAGATTTCTTGCCGACGCCCCATCAGTGTCCTCAATATTGTACTATACGACCATGTTGGATATCCAGATAGGAATATAAGCCTATATATGGAAATCCCCGAGGAGTGATTGTACTTTCGTTTTATCCAACTAAAAAAATTGCAATTCCGAAAATATCTTCAAAACGTTACCGTTTTTCGTTCATCACATGTATAGATAGGTTACGAGTCTCCCGAGTACCGTTACTTATGTATCATAATGTACTATTTCGGAGCAGGCTTACGGCGATAACTGTTCGAATACTTTTATTTTATTTTTTAATATTTTTTACAAAACTTGTTGATATAGGAAGTCATATTTTTCAAAAATAATAATAATATATATAATAACAAAAGCACGCACGTGCTATATATATTATATCGAAAGCTTATAAAATATATATAGTACCGATTTAGTATATGTATATATAACACTGGTACTATACATTCATATGTATATATATGTTCAAATTGTTCATATGCGCAATGTGTATGTATGTATATATATAGTGTCCGAAAAATACAATTGGTTTTCTCGTGTAATTTATTTATACGTCCGTTGGACAATTTATATCACGACACGTTCGATTCGTTTTCCGTCGGTGCGTAGTTTATCCCCGAGTTTGCATCACAAAAAAAAAACACACACTGCAAATAAATAAATGGCAGGACACATATCGGATCGTGATTTTCGGTACTGGATGTTTGCAGATCTACTGCAGCTATATAATCTCGGGACGTGTTTCACCGAATTTTCGCAGTGCCAAACCCCGTTTTATATATCCACGACTGAAATCCGTCTGGCATTTATATGTGTAAGTACCTATTACAAACGAGTCCGTTGTAACCTGTTGTATTGCAGTAATGCACTAATATAAATAATAGAGGCACCACTATAAGAGAGGCTAGGGGATCTTAACTTTCCTCAAACACGGATTAAACTCCCTCAAATGATGACTGTTTAAAAGGCTTTCGTTTTCACAATGGCAGTGGAAATATGGGCCCGAGGGTGTATATAGGGTCCCGATTTCAAGAACAATCAAGTTCAATAAGAATATTTAAAAACATTAAATATTTAATAAGATATACGCAATGATACATATTGTAATATAATTTATACAAAGTTATATATTATTACCAACACATTTTCAAAATTAAATTTTTTTCAGATAAATTATTGACGAAATAAATAAAATAAAGACCCTCTTGATTTAATCATCAGTTCTTGTCACAATATGTCAGTCGTGTGTCCGTTGTTTAATACCCGTCATAACACCCTATTGCTACTACTTCTTAGAATTTTTTTTAGAAATATACGGCGTATATTATTACGTTGCTTGAATAATTTTTTGCTATGACTATATCCCCCCCTCCTAAAATGTTGACCCTGGATGCCCCTGCATTATAATATTATATTATATATTATAGCCATTTTCAGCGGCATTGAAATGTATGTGTGTACTTAAATAAATAAATGCCCCCCAATCATCACAAGCTATACTTATATAGATGTGTTGTAAATCTGAAACGATTCACCCTGATTGGATAGTTCATGTTAAGGAATAATTGATACCACAGACTACCGTAAAGTTGAAATATTCCATCTTGATCGATGAGTGCAGGTTATACAGCGTTTACTGGGGGATCGGCCTTTAGGGTCACATATATTCGCATGGACGATCATTGTCGAGGATATCATCACCGTTATATTATATTATACAAACTGGATAAAATTTCGTGGATCGTAGTGTTTTATGTATATACATATCATACCATTTATACCTACTTTATGATATTGAAATGTTCTATGTACGCCAAAGAGCTACCCTCGTTATAATACATAAATATATATATTACATATGTACAATATATTTTTTTTAGTTTATTGGCAGTGCAGGCTTAGAACTACACCCTCGCTCCCATCTATACTGGGCTAATATAATGCCATACAACAAGGATATCGAGACTTCCGCAAGTGCCGTATATAATTATTTCTCTCTCACTCTTTTATACTCTTTCTCCGAAAATATAGTTTATAATAATCGTTTATTTATTTAACGTTACAGGATAAAGTAAACATTATGTATACGCCCATATCATATAGACAACTATACTAATGAGTATTTCGATCGATTATTTTTCACTCGACATTTTTGCACCGCTTAATAATATTACCTACACGATAATACATTACATTGTTATTAAATTGTACCCAATCTCGTATGCCGACACGTCGCCGATGCGTAATGTATACATTATACACACGGTATTACATAAACGCTGTTATATATATAGATAGGTACGTACCGATAAATCGTAAACATATATTATTATAATCCGTATAAGGCCATGAGGGGTTTTCGTCGTATACTTATACCGGTATGTATACATATTATCATATTACGGTCGGCCATATCTCTATAATATAATACTGGTTCGCAGCGGACCGTACTGCTGCAGCAGTGAATGAGATTCGTATAATAATATTTTCCTCGCCTCTATCGGATTTCGTTCCGTTTTCGCGCTTATACCTATAATATGTAATTCCCATATACCTTAATACCTATTACTGTATTCACGCGTTATCGCGATGGTCACATCGTGGCAGCAGCTGTTACGGGCTGGCCCCGCGAAAGAAATTCCGACGACGACTTCGACGACGATACGTCCGGACGTATAGATTATCATTATAGACGTATAGTTACAGAGCGCTGCGGCGAACCTGCAATAAATATAATATATAGGTATCGTATATACCTGTATATTATGTATGTGTTATTCATGTCGCGGAATAATTCCTAATTTTTACGATGGTTAACTGCGAGCAGCGCGCGAGAGAGAATAAAATAATCCACATAGTAATAACATGTAGTAATACGACCTATGCGTATATATAAGTATATATTATTATTATTATAATATTATAAAGGAAAGAAGAATGAAATAGGAATGAGAGAAGAAAGACTCCTCGTGTGTGGGTGGGAGAGGAGTAAATAGTACAGGAGAATAATATTATCCTGTTCCACGATACACTGTATATTTATAATCGATTTATATATAATATATATTATATTATACTGCAGTGCCATCCGACGACACGGTGTCTCTGCAGTTTTCTGTTGGTCGTATACGAGAGAGCCAAGATAATGTACTGCACTAAACTCGCGTGGACCTCGAAACGTATATTATTTTATATACAGCAAATTGAATCAATTAGATACGTCTTCTGAATATATCTTGTACCCATAAAAACGACCAATCGATGTAGTATCGTGAATATAATAATATTATTATTATACTGCACAGGTATATATAGGTACGTGAGCGGATCGATTTAGCATAAATTATTATTATCATTGGCCCGTACCTACATATACATATACATATAAGCGGCGTGTTATTCTAAGGTATACATTTTATTATGTACCTATATGGCTATAAATATAGGTTAGGTACCTACTATTATTGACATTGTGCCGTTACCGTGATCCTCGACTGCAGTAGGTATATTATGTATTTAACGCTGTGTACACTATACAGTATACCTACTATACCTAGTTAGTGGTTTATAACTTCTGTGAAGCTAGGGTACTTCACTGATAGGCATACAAACTATAAGGTCTACCGTCTAAGTGTAATAATTCGTTCGCGTACGCTCATACTATATATATTTAAAACCAAAAGTTGTATCGGTTTCTTATTATATTTATATAAATTGTAAGACTGCTTTTTTTTCACAATCGAAATCAAATTTTTAAGCCCGCCTATTATATTATGATGTAATGTAACCAAGCGATTGCGTTAAGATCGACCAATTGCAAGTCTGACCACCAGTGTTAGTGAAGAATTTTCAATAAAAACAATTATTAGTTAAAATTGAAACGCTTTATATCGAAATAAAAATATGAGAGTCTATACCAACGCTGTTTACCTTAAAGTTTTTTCGAAACCATAGGCACCTACTCACTTTTTTAATTGCAAGTTTAACTTATACAACTTCATATTTTAAATACATAATACCTTTATTATTATCTATAGCTATATGTATATATAACAATGAATGTATATTATCTGTCTGTCTATGTGTCCATATTACTATGGCAACTATTTATATATTATTTTGAGATTTCCGATGGAATTTTTTGTATATAAATGGTCGCCATGGTAATATGTAAAACATATATTAATATAAAGTTGGAATTTTTAATGGGCAACAAAGTGCACGGAAACAGCTATTTTTATATATATAGATAGATTAGACCTCTGGGGAGAAGGTAGGCTAATTTAAAAAGGGATAGGACCAACCCCGGGAGAACAGGGATTTTGAGATTTCCGAAGAAAATTTTTGTTTATAAATGGTTGCCATGGATTTTGAAGCTATTATAATAATAACTATTGCTTGCCGGGCAACTAAGTGCACGGGATCAGCTAGTATTATATAAAAATATAAATATATATAGGTTAGGTATTATCATTATGACGCGATGATGTTAAATTGTTTTATGTTTATGTAAATGTTTTATGTTTTTCATAATTTGGATATTTGTAATTTCTGCAAATTATTATACGTTTATAAAAAACATTTAAATTTGTTATGATTAATCTATCTTATCGACTTTCGTCGTTTCGTCAACACTACTTGTTAGGTTAGTCAATACTAGCTTGTTCTAATTTGTTTTCAATAACTCTTATAGAGATCATTGATCTCGAGTTATATGAATACCAATACAAGTAAAACTAAACTATAATATCATGTATAACAATTTGATCGCTAACGTAAGAACATAAAATTTTTTTATGCAAGTCTAAATAATATGTTATATTTTTTTAAATACCTACTTAAAATTATGAGCCACGAGGTGATATTTTTTTCGGGAAACAAGTCTATATAAGAGCGATAACTCCTTTACATTTTTTTAGGACCATTAAATACGTGACCGCATTTATTATTTATTAGTTTGATTTTAATGCTCTACGCGTACACACACACACGCACACACAATACACATACGTGCCTTGTCCATATCAAATGATAATAAAACTAGTCATGTGGTCATTTTTTAAGCATCACGTGGACACTTGATACGCAGGAGTCGAGTCGACAAAACGACAATCGGAACAAGGTTAATACATACATTTACGACTCCAAACAAATATACATTTTTATTATTCGAATAATAACCATAAACGGTTGTTATCTAAAATGCTCGTTATTCACATTATACACGTATCATCCCAAGTTTAAGCATCCATCGGACGATGAGGCTATTTATTATATAAATAACAGATAGTCTGTTAGAACTACTTTATGAACATTGATATTATGTATTATTAAATATTAATCTATGTAACGATAATTATTATATTACATTACGTTACTAGGTACTTATATAGAAATAAGAAATAATTATTTTATTTCATAATAATAATTATTATTGTTATATGATATAATTACATAAACATTTACAACCTAAAACCCATAATATCTATTATATTAATTAGTTATTAAGCTGCATACATTCAGAAAAGATAATTTTGTTTTTATCATATGAATAATGACGGTATTCATTATGATGCGTTTAAATATTTATTTATTTGACTGGTTATATAATTATTATATTGTGATATTATATTAGAATGATAATAATATTGTAACTTTTGAATAAGAAACAAATTTTTCCCAACCTTATTTAATAAAAGAAATAAACACATTTCGAATAATTATTAATTAATTAATAGACAACTTAATATGCGTAGGAATAAGGTGCGTCGAAAACGAATTGTAATATTTCAATGTTTTATATATGTAATATCATTGGAACAGATGTAAAATTACGACAAGAAGATAGGAATGGTCAATGGACGAATGAAGACATAATGAAAATCACGTTGTTAATGTCGCGTTGTAAATTATATATAGGTAATATATAAGAAGACTTGTTTTACATTTAATTCTTTCGATAGGTGTTTAACACTTATACAAATTTAAATATCAACGTTTCACGGTGAGAGAGAGAGAGAGAGAGCTTATTTAATGTTTTATTTAAAAACACATCTAAATGTTTTGTGTACCAGGTACCTATATAAGTAATCAAACAAATCACGAGATCCCATATCGCTCGCTGGTCCTTGAAGAATTATTATCGTCATCAAAATGCATAATTAGTCGGGCGAAGGACAGTTTATCGCCGTGTCTAAATCTAATATGCTTATTATACATATATTATACGTAGGTACCCACATAATATTATTATATATACGCTGCACGAATTGAGTTTGTCCAGCGCGCGCCTATAGACACAGGATCGTACTTAAAAAAAAAAATTTAAATTATATAAACATCGTTATAGTATTTACTATGGAATAATAATAAAGACGAAACGTTTAAATTTCGAAGCGGCGTGTGTTTGTGTAGTTCGGGCGGTTTATATCCGCCGAATCATCTGAACACGAGGTTGTTAGTCTTCGTGTGACAAGAATTCCAGTCTACATTCCTCGTATATATATATATATATGTACGTGTATAGGTATCCATACGTAGTGGTGTATTATTATTACTATTATTATATACACATTACTATACCTATTTACTATCAGGTGGCATCTTAATTTCTTAATTAGATACTCTCAAAGAACGTCCCGACCGATTTTAATGGGCTAACCGGCAACTGCGGTGACATATACATTTATGTACCTGCTACGTTTATATATTATTATTATTATTTATTATTATTATACGCATTATAATAATCGCGTGGTCCAAGTGACCGACAGCAATGCCGCAATCCGCATAATATGGCCCTGCCTAATACGAATTTATGCATTTAAATCATTCCTCAATGTACCTAATATACACTCTAGTGGTGCATGGTAACGACATAATATAAATTATAATCATAATTATTATAAGTTATTTATGCATTATTATTAAGTTAGTGTTTTGGCATGCGTATCAATAGTAAGTTAATCCAAGAGTTTACCTAAACGTAATTAATATGAATATAAATAAAATAAATATACATCATGTCATCATGAGTACGCGACATGCGAATATATTATAATTTATAACTTTTATAAGTAAAATAAAAACCGGTGTAATGTACAATAATTTTAATGAACACGGTAAGCTACTAAATTAGTAAGAATTATTTTATACTTTTTGATATATAATATTATAATTTGCGTAATAAAGTTACTTTTCTGCCCCCCCACCCTCTTAGGGTTACCCCGAGGACGTTACTCTTTTCAAATTTTAAATATTTTATTATAATATTCTCAATACAAATCGATTTTGACTAAAAACATTTTTTGAATAAAGGTATATAGGAAAATAATATAATAACATTTCGTATTGTTTATACATAATATTGTTTAGATGTAACATAAATCCAACTTCCGATTTAATGCATAATATAATATAAGTAAATTATTCAAGAGCATCGTGCACTTTTACTACACAATAAAAAGGTTTTTTTGAATTGGTTCATTTCTCGCTTCACTTCTCAATAGATATTATACTATTATGTAGATATATATAAATATATTTAGTTATAACGCTGATTTTATTTTACGTTGTATATTATGTTTATACACAATATTGTTTTGCTTTTTATTTGAAAACCATTCAATTGTAATTTATCACAGTATTCAAGGTAAAATCAAATCTTAACTAAGAAATTACAGTTAATTTATTTATAATTATATTTGTCGAATGTGATGGTACAGAACTATTATTAAATGAAATATAGGGCAAGAGAGTTATCTCGTATGTGTACGCTGATGAAATATTAATGCTTAAAAAGTAAATAAACATTTTAATACGTAATTATATGTACCTAATATGAAATATACCTACGTGTTCAACTAAATTCTTATCTCGTGAGACACGAAATGATAATATATTATGTGCTGGCATTTAATCAATGGCACAAATAAATATGTCTTTGGATAGAGTTCTATAAATCCAAGGAAGAATGTTGCCCTTACATACTATAGTAAAGGTAAGTATCTAAATTAAATTACGAACGAACTCGTTTGGCTATAGAACATTCATATTATAAAGATTATCTTGTGTTATTTTCTAAAACCGAAATAAAACGATTTATGAGCATTCACAAGTCACAATATCATAATATATTATTTGTATAAATATTTTATTTTTATGTGTGTATACATTATACATATATTATAATTTATAAGGTATTTTACTTCATAAAAAGTATAATTTGTTAATGTATTTCAACGCTCGAGTTCATTAATTTATTTCTAATATCTACATTCTACACTAATTTTCTTAGTTCATTTTTATGATTTTGAAAAAAAAATATACTTTTATGTAACTTGGGTGATTGAAAGTATTTATAAATTGTTTAAATATAGGTATATTTACAATTTATAAGATAATCGTTTTAAAAAAAAGCTTTAATTTTTTTTAAAACTATTTTTATAATACTGATTTCTTAATCATAGATACTGTTTTTTTAATGATAAAGTATGTTTTTTATTTCATAATTGGATACGGGATATAATTTTCCTAAAAAAATGTATGATAAAACCGCGAAGAAAATAATGGTCTTGTATAGCGAGTAATGTAATTCAATTTACTATTTTATTATTGGCAATCACTGACATACCTACTTATAAACTACAATAGATTTCATTTTAATACACTATCCCAGTGCCAATATGGTGTCTATAGTAGTAAAACACAAGACTTTGATATAAATTATTATTATCTTGTATAGCATAAAGGAAAAATAAGTAATCGAACAAACTTAGCCTTGTCACTTAACAATTATTATACGTATTTAGATGACACGAAATTAACTGAAATAATTATAATATAATACTTTATAGTAGTATACTAATATCAGTGTTTCGATATTATTATATTAATATGCGAGTTTAATGTGAATTATATAGCACGTCAGAATCGTGGAATGTAATTTTCAACACGAACAAGCAATTAACACTAATAGTGATTAATAATTCATGTATATAAAAAATTGACAGAAAGACCTTGCAGCTCCGCAGTAACTATTTTTCCATTACTAGATTTATCAGAATATTTGGTTCGTGAATTGCTATACACCACACACATACACATCAGTTGTAAATTATAATATATTTTATAAGTAGGTTTAAGTATAGGTATAGGTAGGTAAGTATTTATACGGGTGTTCCCGACATGTGCATTTTATTTCTTCGTTTAAGTGTTTAACGTTTAACTATGGATATTACTATAATATTAGATATGATAATATGAATAATTAGAGACCGGATTTTTATGTTTTTTACATATTCTTATACTCTTACACGTATGCGCAGTTCAATTATAGATACATTATGTTTATTCGACGTCTTAACATAACCTAATTTTTGTACAAAAGTTAATTTTGCTTAAAAAAAATTTAGAACTTTCGTCCTCAAGTTTACAAGTTTGGTTACGATATAAATAATATTATGCTATCATACATCTCAACATAACATTTTGGTAGGTAGATGAAAACAATTATTTATTGAACTATTATTCAGCAAAATCAGGTTAAACAGTGAAAAGTTTCAGTATACATATCACTTTCACAACTTGATTCTTAATAATTAAACCAAATATTAAAATATTATCTTATAATCATTAAGTAGGTACTTAAATTTACATAATAATGTATCGTATAATATAGTGATAATCTTTGGAAAGAATTTCTGTAAAGCAGTAACATTCTTTGTAATTTTATTTGTACGATAAACCTATGCATTCATATAGAATTGAAACAAATACACATCTAATATTAGTGGTGCCTACTTATAGAAGTCATCAATCGAATTAAAAAACATTTAAAAGTATACCCTTCAATCACAAATAGTTTTGGATTAGTTTAGGCTTTAAGATACTGCAGATTTTAAAATGTCATATATAAGTAATATGTTTATAAATTAATACTTATTGGGTCAGAAAATGTGCTTCTAAAGTTTTATATTATACTATCAAACACGGCAATGGGTTGCTATTGCTAGGTTTATAATAATCTCAAAATCCCTGTTTGCGAACATCCCCTGGTTGGACCTCTTCTTTACCTTTTTTGAGACAAATTGTAGCCTATCTTCTTCCCCAAGGTATAATCCATCTCTGTACAAAAATTCATAGCAATCGGATGAAATGTTTAAGAATGCATTAAGGGCACAGTCAGTCGCTTACATTTTTTGTTAAATCCCATTTTTTTTTTAAATCACATTACAGTACTTTGACTAAATTGTCTTAAATGTATTCACTTTCTATCGTATCGTTATGTATTAATGTTAGATAGGTATGTTGTTTTTATATTGTATAAATATTAAATATATTATGTATACTGTATGAATATAGTATAATAATACCCACATATTTTTTATTTAACTTTTTTTTAATTTCGTGTCAAGATAAAATTGTTTTATTAGGACAAAACGTACTGAAACTATACATTTATAATAATATATGCGTAAGTATATGTTAAGAATATAATATCTTCTTTATAATGTCGTTATGAACGAATACGATATACCTACACAGTACACATAAAAAACACACAACGCTATTAGTATCGTTTTACGGGGAATAAAGTCGATCTATATATTTTGTGAGCTGCAGACAGAAGAGTCGTGACATTAGAAATATAATATGTAAGTATACCTATAGGTACAGTAAAAGTATAAAAGTAGTATACGCTTATTACACTACCCAATATATTATATGATATAGATAATATTATAATAAATTAGACGTGAATTGAAATGAAATAAAATCGATTTCACTCATTAAGAAAAAATGATATCGACACCTCTACTTACTATAGTTTATAAGTTTATCGACTAACAATTTGCATAGTATTATTATTATTATTATTATTATACAGATTGCGGTATAGAACCGTGTAGTCGTAATATAGAGGTATGTGCATTGTGAATATATATAGTCTGATAGTCATTATATACACCATACACGATAATTAATATTGCTAACCAAGTTGGTATAATATGGTGTTGGTGTATTATATTGTTATATCTGCATCATAAATGATAATGAAATTAATTTTGTTTGACGTGTACACCTATACAACATATTCATATTATACTATACATGTTATTTCGCATCCGCGCCATCGACCACGAACGTGACAAATAAATCTCTCGATTATTTATCGATTAAGTGTAATGCGTGTATGGCGTATATATACACCTATAGTTAGTTACGCCATATAAAATATATGTCCAACATTTATTGCATAATTATTGTTACTGAAATTACATTATTCATTCGGACAACGAGTCGGCGTGGTGTCGGTGTTCAACAAAATAATATGCTAGGTCGCATTTATATACGTTTTTACTTATTTTTGTCCATGTACATTATCATCATAATAGTATCATCGTACTTGAATTCCTTCCGAAAAACCTAGACAGGTGCTATATATTGTACATAGAAGTAATAAATATATAGTGTAATGATATACAGTTTCATTCAAAATAGTTCCCAACCAACACACCGTTTTATTATTGTTTCATCCGACAAGTTTTTTGGCACTGTAAAAACCGATGTACCTATCTATTATTATTTAGTGTAGTCAAAGTTTATCGGACAAATTTGGTTTTTGTATCGCATAATAGGGTAAAAAAAAACTCATTTTTTGCCTGATTTATTTGCGAAATAGTGAAAAGACTCGTGTAACAGTTTCAATAGTTAAGGAACAAAGTGAAACGAATAATATTGTACAGAATATTTAGACATTTTAACATTTAGTAGATATAATATGGTTTTACAATGATGTTTTATAATTTATTTAGGGTAGCTCAAAATTTTTCATGTATATTCTGTACTACCTTCATATATCAGAAATAAGTTCTATAATATCATTGTATATGATATCTTCACTTATATTGGTACATTGAACTTTGAAGAGGTCTATATAGAAATTCAGAGAGATATTCTTCTAATATTTTATATTTGTGCATATATTAATATTATTATGTGTATGCTTCAAAATTCCAGTTAAGTATTGAGCTTTTACCTGTTAATTTGTGTTGGTTATCATTTACTTAAACCTGGTATTATCATTCGTGTATGTCGACTATATTGCGTTGTTTTATGTTATATATTATGTAAGAGGGTACTACTGTACTAGGTATACCTTATCAGAAATAAGTTTGTTGTAATTCAAAAATATTATTCGTGGGGACTCGACACTTTTACGTATACAGACATATAGTGTACTATTATTATTTAAAGAAATACTGCACTAGGTATGACATTAAAAAAATATTAAGATTCATTTTAGGCTATTACCTATTTACACCACGAATCTATTCACACTTCACACCGTTCTACAGTAAGTCGGTATTGACTCAAAAGTAAATAACAATAATATAATATTATTATATAAGTATAAACTATTATAATAACTAAAATAAAAAATATCTACGTTTTATGAGTATATATAGTGTAAAAATACAATGCATAAAATATAAAAATTAAAAATATACAAGTTTAAAAAGAAAAATAATGTTTTTCTATTAACACATTTATAAGTTATAATAAGGGCGTAATTATATGTGTAATTTATAATTATCGTTTAATTAAAAAAAAGTTAATATATTATTTTTATTATAGTAATAATACACGTTCATGGTAGTTAATAATTTAATGCATATAATAATACTATACATACTATAATTTATCAGCTATTGACTAATTTCTTTTCTTACCGTCATTAATATTAAATTATTAACGATAAAAATAACACGAATAATAAATTAATTGGTGACATGATATAAAAGGGAATTAAATTCGAATACGTGTTTTCGATTTAAAGCAACCATAAAATAGTAACTAATTATACCATTATACCAATAAAATATTAATGCTATCAAGGTCAAATCTGGTCAATGAATCGTCTCAAAACAAATATGCTTTTATCTAAATATAGTGACTCGATTATAATTTATAACATATAGCTGAAAGATAAGCCCTGTATCTTAACTGTAAAATACAACTTTTTGTGATCGTATTTCTCAACTCAAATCAAATTTAAAGTTTGATCCTTAACTATGGATGATGAAAAAAAAAAGTTCTTATCTTAATTCATAAATGAATGGGTACAAACAAATTTTGGTCCACTAAGACAAGGTGCCTAATTTAATTTGAACATTGGCCTAACTAAATTTATTGTTCAGAATTATACGTATTAGTGGACATTTTGACATTTCAGTAAATTCTTATTAATCCAGTAGATCAATCAAAATTGTTGACATAAATTATTTAAAAGAAAATTATATTTTGTATACCTAGTAGGTACTCGTTCTAACAAATGTTTTAATAACTCTAAATTATTAGAATACACTTAGTTTAATGTACAACACTTAAGAATAATTAACATTATACATATATAAAAAGACATAAAGTTGGTATTTATTCAATAATAAAAGATTACTGCAGTGTTGAATTTTTGCTATTGAGGTACCTACTTATTTTTGTAATCATTTTTTTTTATAATCATTGTTTCTGTTTTGTCTAAAATACTGTTGTATTATTCAATGAGCTTCACTCCTCTTTTCGTAGTATCAATATTTATAATATAAGCTACTATATGTTTCTAACTATTTGTATTTATACATTATAAACTATAAAGTGTTGTTAGTTTGTTGCCTAATTAACAATTCATCTAATACGAAATGTGTATTAAATATTTATATTTAATACTGAATTGATGAATGTATTGGTTTTAAAATGATGAATGTTTTTTAAAAATAAAAATTATTTTAATTGTTGTGTTTGTCATAACCACATTTTGGACCAGTTAAAATGTAAATACATATAAATCTTATACTTTGCACGGGGTGGTTTTTGGTAGAAAATTGGTTGGAGGAAAATCATGTTATAAAAAAATGAATAGCCGCAGAAACTTTAAAATGTAAATGTACACCAAACATTTATAAATTTTTTCTGGATGTATAATATATTATGTGGGTATATATTGATAACATTTTTATTTTTAGTAAAAGAGCTTACAATTAATGTATTACAAGGTTACTCATAGTTCTTACAGCAATTAAAAATTTCAAAACTCAGTTCTCATTTTTCTGAAAAAAATACAATATTATATACATATACTTAAAAGTAAAAAATGTAAATTTCAAATTTCTTCCAAATGTATATAATTTTTATAGTTGAAACACATGTCCATTATTTTATCTATTTACATTTATAGATTGAATTCAAGCCATTTATATTTTAAATGTAAAACTATCACGGTTTAATAATTAGTGTAATTAACACTAATCATTATATTTATTAAACTCGTGAGTGGGGGACTGTTAATGAATAAGTATAATTATTTAAAACAGTGTAATTTTTATAATTAACATTTTAAAAAGACGTTAGACTGAAATTTAATATAATTAGATAAGTATATTGATAAGTATTTCTGTAGTTTCATCATATAGATTAGCCAGTGGCCAGTGGGTCATAGACTTCAATTATAATATAAGACCAAAATTGGAGAACTTAATACTTCTACGTATTGTGTCAGAACACAATAGCAATCTTTCGTATGTAATATCAAAATATAAGTAAGTATATAGGCTCCGATAATATGGCAGTTATATTGTTTATATAATTTTAGAAAAATACTATTAGTTTTTAACGTATTATAATGTTATACTTCTGAAATAAATCATTTTTAATTCAATTTTATTATAATGTTACTCATATTTATTCAACTAGTAAATAATAATAGAAATAATACCTATACGTACATGCACGGACTTCGGTTCTTGCTAGTTGCTAGTTTAAATATACCTACATACTTTTTTTTATTGGTATTCAGACTTCAGACTCTTTTAATCGCTACCAGATACATATTTTTAAAAAAATGATTGGACAAATTATATTTTTATAACACTAAAAAATTATTAAGCAAATTGAAATTATATGTGACGGATCCTCCGATTGAGTATATAGGTCATAAATTTATGTATTTAGTGGTGCCCAAAGTGTATTGTAGAAAAAATATTATGGGAATCATGTGATTGATTTTTATCTGTTTTTTTTTATTTCCCACTTAATATAGCTCCATCCTTAGAATGTGGGTGCTCGGAAATATTGAAATATCCGCACAGCAACACATATTTTTTTTTAGTTTACCACTGTGTTAAAAAGTAAACAAATTGTAACACAATGGTCTCGAATTGGAAAAATAAATTAATAGACTCATATAGACTTGAAAAAAATAGCATCCCCATAGAAATGCTTGAACGCACCAAACTTGTAGGGGCCCAGGAGCGCAGTATGTGCCGCAGAGTCCTACGCATCGCCCATCAATAATCCTCAAATAAATAATTAGAATATTATAATATATATTATAAGTATGCTAGTATTGACTAATATTATAACTAGGTACACTTAACAATTAAAATTAATGTTTTTAAACAGTATTTAAACAGTGATTTTACATTCAAAATAATTTTAACTGATAAATGTATATTAATTATAATTTATACTTGTTTAAATTCAATAAAATTAATAACTATATTCCATAACTGTAATGAATAAGTATCACAATAATAATAAGTTGTATATACAATTCTTGAAATTGATCAAAGATAGAACCGCTCCCTGTTCTAATGAAAATAATTAGTAGGGATGCTTTCAAAATATAAGGATCTCCATGCCCCCTCTCAATAAATACTAGCATGGTACTTACATAAAATATTAAGTGAATACGTTTTTATAATAACCATTGTTTTAGTTAATGAGCAGAACGATGATATATTATAGTGATACAATGACGTGTGTTCTGTTATCCAGTTTCATTTTACATTTTCTGTTCACTTTCAAATTATTGTCTTATTTAACTTTTCAGTGTTGGTTAAAAATGATAAGTCGTATAACGTGTATGACGAGTATGGCTGCACACTTCATGATGGCAGGAAACCTACAATAAAATATTTTTTCCTCCTTTACTTTTAATGTGATTCAATGGCATATTGAAAATAATAATTCGAAACACTAAACTAGAGTATATAGGTACCAGACATGTCAAATTAAAAGAGGTCTGGTGCTCTGGTTATTTGATACTTCACTTGTCGTGCATGATAGTGCTACATACTCGTCATATATGTATTATCGAATAAGTACGATTATTACAAATGTGTGACTTATTTGATATATTAAGGGCCGTTCTTACCAAGTGAGAGTTAATTTTTTTAACTTAACGGTTACCCTAACCTATAGGTTGGGTCAACTGGAGTATAAACCTATAACTTAAACTAATATCTTTCTCACAAACTTTTTAAACCTTCAGGTTTGGGCAACCTCTAGGTTAACACCGAAATTATAGTATTGATGTTAGTAACTATGTTTGTTATCACTTTTTTTCGTTGTTATCATTTATTTATTTATTCATTTCGTGTTTTTCTTTGATAACCGAGGTTTAAAAACTGTAAAATATTTTTTTAACTTTAATTTTGACAATATTCTTCAAATTTATTGTAATTTAATTAAATAAAAATAAAATATTATATTGATTTTTATTGAAATTATATAAATATATATTAGTTAAATTAACATTATGGATAAAAAAAATATTATGTAATACAGCACAAGCCACAATAATTCCTTGTGTTAATTCTAGAGATGATTTTATCCCAAGTGAAATAATAGGAAATCGTCTTTTTAACACACCAAAAAGTCTTTCAACTGTATTTCTTGTCCTAATCAGTGATTCATTGTACAATTGTTCTCCTTCAGTTCTAGGTTCATTTAAAATTGTCATCATATAATTGCTTACTCCATACCCACTATCTCCAAGCAATAATGCGTCTCCAAACATATTGTCTTCAAATTGGGCTCTGATTCGGGAGTTCGAAAATATGTTACTGTCGTGTGCTGAGCCCGGCCATCGAGCAACTATATTTTTAATTTTTAGATCAGCTCCAGCTACAATTTGTACGTTGATAGAAAAGTATCCTTTTCGGTTTCGAAAAATGTCTGCATTATCTCCCCCTGGAGATAAAATTTTTACATGTGTGCAGTCAATTACACGAATAACTCTGGGAAATTTAGCGATTGAAAAAAAATTAAGTTTAGCTTGATTAATTTCTTCTTGGGTAGAAGGCATGCGTATAATATCTTTCCTCATCTTAGCTATCTCATGAGTAACTCTGGGTATAATTCTTCCAGCAGTTGCCGTGCTAACACCCACAAAATCTCCTACTGCTTGATAAATTGTCCCCAATGCATAAAATCTTAGTGTCAAGAGCACTTGATTTTCAGGTGATACCGCATTATTCCTGAAATACCAATTGCAATGTACAAGTTGAAAGCATCGACACAATTTTTTCTATTAAAATCATAATGAATATTTACCGATCTGTTCGATGTGCAATTTTGTCTCGGATTTGGTCTATAATGTGAACCACTGCATTTTTGGATAATCGAAATCGTTTTTTAAACTCCTCGTTGTTCATAGTAAGTAAATAATTGCGTCTTTCTTTAAATACACGTGGGCGTCTAACTTGGGGTTCAAACTCATTGTCAGAACTATCAGTTGAAGTAATAAGGTCAACAATATTTTGAATTTCCATATTAATTAAAAGAAAGTTTGTAGGTAAACGAATATACACAACACAACACAAAATGTGAAAAAAAAGTGATTACCTATAAAAAACTTATTACAATAGAGATAATAATAATTAACCATGTAGTTTTGCAATTAAACGGCAGGAACAACTAGCTGTTAAAATAACCTGGAGGATTAGACAAAAAACCCATAGGTTACTTTTAAAAATTGTTTGGTAAGAAACATATATTCTAAACCTATAGGTTTATTGTACATTAACCTAAGGGTTTATTTTAACCGTGAGATGGTAAGAACGGCCGGAGAGGTGCAACGTTCTTATTGTCTTATTACCACATAACGGCCTACCTATAATATAATACTTAATAGGTATTCTTAAATAAGGTAAATTGTCGTACGTTATTTTATTACTTTATCATATTACTATACATACCATTTTATATCTTGTTAATAAATGTTTTAAGTTATCCGCGACCTGCAGTGCATAATATACATTTGACGAATTTGAAACGCGCGTCCATATTTTCTGCAACCTGAAAATGTATATGTGACCGCAATTGACTGTATACATAGTACATACCAAGATACCCTCCACATCAAAAGATTTATTAGATATTTGTATCACTCACCATCCCTGCACTCAAAGATACGGCACAGAGCTTTAAATTTGACGTGTAAAAATATTTGCAATGATATAGTGGTGTGCGCACAGGGTGGGATTAGGCTTAGGCTAAGGACGTCAAAATGTGTCAAACCGAACGTTTTGAAAATGTGAATCACTCCTATAACATACTTACACAGTAAACGCGCTTGCGTGTTTATGTATTTAATAAATCTGTGCTCGGAAGTCGGGAGAAGATAGATACATACATTTACGGTTATTTCACGCGACCAAAGGATGTGTGCCAGTAGCGGTAAAATATATAGAAAACCCATTTCCTTTTTTTTTGTTCAGTTGGAAAATGTACCATGTGCTGACGTCGAACAGAATATTGGTCCCACGAGATTCTGAACTTACCCCAAAAAAACATATATATGTATAGCAGCGTGCAGTGTACAGTGTATATTATGTAAGGCAATCGACGATGTGAAGCACAGCAAACGGCTCGAACAATATATATGTATAGAATTACGCACCGATGACGACGATCTGAATGATCGCATGGATCGTGGTCGTTAACCAAATTCTCATCGGTTTTAGAGTTTTTATTATTATTCATTTTATTCTTTTATGTTTATCTATATGTACCACGACCCGACCTCGCCAGCTACGTCGACAAATTGAAACAGGACCATTTCATCGCAAACTGATCGCGATTTCTTTCGGTAATAATCGACATCCCTGCAGCATCGGATAACCGTGTACTTTTATCGTTTCGACTTTGACCCTCCCCCTCAAGGGTATATATGTAAAATAATGTATTTTTTTATGTATATATTGTAAACACGCATGCTATGTATGTATATTTTATATATATTACGTATATCAGCTATTAAAAATAGATATAGGGATTGTTATTTTTTTCCTGTACATACTTGATGGATATATTCTGTGGAAATGTATTTAAGCCTGTATAGGCTGAGCATATAGGCATACCATAATTTTACTAGTTGCGTAAACGCTAATTCAAGAGGACGCTACACAACAATTTCTTGTCTCCGTCTTACAAGTGCGTAACATAGCAAATGTACGCTCAGCAGATCACATTTAGCTCCATTAGTTTAAAAATTAGAGTGAGTCGACCTATTATGAAACTTGTTGGTAAGACAATTATCTGTATTTGTATATGTGGTTTTTACGATAGTTCAATTTTTTAGCAAGTTATGCGTATATAATAAAGCGTAAATTAAAAATGCTCATTACTAATTTAAACAAACAAACATTGATAATTTTCTTACCATACATTTTCATAATATACGAGTAGGTCGATTAACTCTAGTTTTTAAACTAATGGAGCTAACGCGATATGATGAGTGTAAATTTGGTATGTTAAGCACATTTAAAACGGCGACACCAAATATATGTGCAGCGTCCTCTTAATGGCGTATTATTACTTATACTATGAGTTATGAGTTATGACCAATATCTGTGGTAATAAAGTGTGGTATTTAATTGTAGATATCACTATATAATTTAATAATTATAGATAATGAATAGTACCGCTATAATCTATATGTAACATAGAATTATGTAATATATACTGCAGGACATAACCGAGACGGCGAGACCTGTGGGGGGAAGGCTTAGCCACCCCAACCCCCCCCCCCCCCCACAAAAAAAAAAACACTCCCACAATGTAAAAATTAATCTTCAAAATAATAAATAATAATAAAACATTTATCATATTGCACAGTAAAATACTGCACTAGTCACGTGACACGCAATCTTCAACACCAATCCCAACGATATCACCGCAACACAGTGCAATAATATAGATTATAGACATAAATTTATTTGACATAAGACATTTTGAAATTTTTTTCTTTTTCAATGTTCAGTAAAGTGTAGGTATTTAGTCCTATTTCATAGTGGATAACTCTAATTACAGGCTTTATTCAGCCAAAATTAAAAGTATAGGTATTATGTACCTAAATACCTTTTTATAAACTTGATAAATTTTAATATACATTTGACTTTACATTTTTTAAGTAGGACTTGAGGCTATTAGTATATTGTTTCAAAGGCAGATGAAAAATATTAAAAATCCTTAGTCACAGTTTTTTTTTTTATAAGCATTTAAAGTTCGAATTTTGACAAAATATGGAAAAATCACGAACATTAGCAAATTATTTTGAGCTAAGAATTTATAAAAATTTTTCTTTTTAAATCTAAGATTTTAAAATTAAATACATGTCACATGATTCCTTATAAGATTATCTATCTTTATCAAAAAAAAAATGTCTATAAGAAAGTCAAATTAAATTTTTATGATCGTTTGAATATCAAATTTTTACAACATTAGATATTCACTCGATTTCTCATGTAGCGATTTCTTTATTTTGTTGTAATTCAAAAACGAATAACTGTAGATTCATGAAAATTTTACTGAAGTTTGTATTAGCATTTCCTATATACACCATACAATTTTGAAAATATTTTGACTCTTTTTGAGCTGTTTACGGACATTTACAGTTTTCATTTTTTTAGTTTTTTTTCTATAAATAACAAGATTTCATGTAAGTAGTTAATTCTGTTACCAAAAAATCTAAAAAATACACGAGCACAGTTTTTTTTTATAGTTATTTTAAGTTCAAATTAGGACGAAATTACATATTAAAATCAATATTAACGTTTTAGTTTTTTGTTGTAATTTAAAAATATTATTCGGGGATATATGAAACTGAAAAATCAAAAAATCTAAATATTATGGCCTATCCATACAATCTACTATAGTATAATGAATAAGAAGTTTGCTCAATGATATAAGACTTCGATATTTTTTTATTACCATTGATATGTATATAATATATATGTCTTATACAGTTATACCTATAGACTGATATACCGTCTCCGCTCAGAATCGTTTTTCTTATACAATGATATTATATCATTGAATTCAAATTTAATACCATCCATTATGCAGTGACCCACTTGTAACCTACTGTACAGCAGAGCTCCTTTTTTTCTATGAATGTGAATAAAACTTTATTTGTTGGGTAAAAAAGCTTGAAAATTTAATACAAGGCTCCTACTACATTGTTACAATAGCAGTTGAAAAATATTAAAAATCCTTAACACAATTTTTTTTTTTATAAGCATTTAAAGTTCAAATATTGACAAAATACGGAAAAATCACGAAAATTAGGAAATTATTTTGAGTTGAGAATTCATAAAATTTTTTTTTTAAATCTAACATTTGAAAATGTAATACAAGATTACTCATAAGTTTGTCTACCTTTATCAACAAAAAAATCTCTACCGGAAAGTCAAATTAAATTTTTATGAGTGTTTAAAGTTCATAATTTTACAATATTGGATACCTACTCGATTTCTTATGTAGCAGTTGTGTTATTTTTTTGTGATTCAAAAACGAATTACTGTAGATACATGAAAATTTAACTCAATGTTTATATTTTCATTTTCTATACACCATAAAAATTTGAAAATATTTTGACTCTTTTTGAGCTTTTTCCGAGCATTGTTAGTTTTCAATTTTCTTAGTTTTTTTTTCTATAAATATCAATATAATTTTATCTGTTGGGCCAAAAAGTGTAAAAATTTAACTAAAGGCTCCTGATATATTGTTACAATATCAGTTGAAAAATATTAAAAATACAAGGGAACAATTTTTTTTTATAACCATTTAAAGTTCGAATTTTGACAAAATTTATCAAATTTAAAATGTAATAATTATTTTGTAGTTAAAAATTTATAAAATGTTCAACTTTTATAGCTAAGGATTGAAAATTTTAAACAAGGGTCCACGTAAATAGGTTATATATAAATTACTTTATTCGCCTTAGTATCATCAAATATACTTCGTAATATCATATAGGCTGACTAACCGTTTTCGCTCAGAACCGTTTTTCTTATACAATTATATAATATCATTGTATTCAAATTTAATACCATCCATTATACAGTGACCCACTTGTAACCTACTGTACAGCAGAGCACCTTTTTTAGTGTTTTATTCTATAAATATCAATACAATTTTTTTTATTGAGTAAAAAAAAAGCTTGAAAATGTAATAGAAAGCTCCTAATATATTGTTTCAAAGACGGATGGATAATATTAAAAATCCATAATCACAATTTTTTTTTATAAGCTTTTAAAGTTAAAACATTGACAAAATACTTATTAATGGGTTTTAACGACGACGACTACATTATACAGTGGTGCCTTGGTGGTATTTAGTAAAATATTAATGTAACATTTGATGAGTGAGTGCGTAGAAGGTAAGGAATTTGTAATATATAATATTTAGACTTAGAATAAAACACGAGACAAATAATGAAAACGGACCATATTATGGAGTGTGGGTGGTCCGATATGCATATATACGTACGCATTAGGTACATATATACCTACAATATACGCACTTCTTTTACATACACGCAGCACCTGCAACACATAAATAATATTCTACACCTCTCCGACCAGATATTTAGTGGAGACAACACAATCAAATATCAACGGCGCCAGTAAACACCGTATATTATAAAATCATGAAAGCATTCTTTCGTATACATATACGTACATCACACGTGTACGTACACATATATATATATTATATACTTCAAGTCCCCTTCGATAATTCTCCAATCAAGACGTTCGGTCAAAACAAAACTATAAATTACCAGGTGTACCGTTGTCACACCACACGAAATAATAAAAATATATCAATACTTTAATCCATGCATAAGAAGAAGGGATCAACAAAAATCATATATAAGGGCCACAGAAAATCGACTCCATGCCAGTGTCTATTCCGGAGATGCACAAGGTCCACGCCAGTCAACATCACGATCTTTTTCCACTGCTGTCCAAGCCATCACTGTGCGTTTATGCGTATACAATATATGTATATTGAACCATTCCTTCACCCGGTATGTCTGTCTAAATTGGTTGTCTCTTTATCAATTAAATTAAAATTGTTCATCTTTTTACACTAACCTATCCATTGGTCTTTCAAAACATAAGGTTATGTGACAGTCATCATATTATAGGTCTGTCACATCGTTACTACACATTTATGTTTTAGAACACAAGTATAGTAATAAGTGCTCAATTAACTTAAATTACATTCGGTCGACGGTTGGACTATACGTACTAGCTGCCACGAGTGTAGGGATTCTAAGAGCTTTATTAGAATATAAGTATAGAAGTAAGTGCTCAATTAACTTAAATTACATTCGGTCGACGGTTGGACTATACGTACTAGCTGCCACGAGTGTAGGGATTCTAAGAGCTTTATTAGAATATAAGTATAGAAGTAAGTGCTCAATTAACTTAAATTACATTCGGTCGACGGTTGGACTATACGTACTAGCTGCCACGAGTGTAGGGATTCTAAGAGCTACATTAGAATATAAGTATAGAAGTAAGTGCTCAATTAACTTAAATTACATTCGGTCGACGGTTGGACTATACGTACTAGCTGCCACGAATGTAGGAATTCTAAGAGCTGTGTTTAAGATATAAATGTGTAATACCAAATATTTATCACTCTAAATTACATTCGGTTGGCGGAGAAACTATACGTACTCCTATTGCTAATGCAAGGATTATAAGAGCATATGATGATAGTCACAGGTAGAAATTATATACGAAATCCTACAGATCACATAAAATAATATACATATATTGTCATCGTGATATCGACTGTCGAACACGACCCCGAAGAACTACAAACCACTTAAAAGAAAACCAGCTACAGTGAGGTAAGTGTTTAAATGTTTATATAATAAAAGTAGGTAATTCAAATATCATTAGACAGTTAGGTACAACACAGTAGTAGGGAGATCATATGCGGAAATCTCCAATATTTATTATAACACACATATCTCTCCCCTATAACCTTTACCTTCCCCTTCCACCATATTCTCCCCTTTACAACTAATTTGTCCCCCGCCTATTTTCTCCTTACAACTATTTAGTCCCCCCCTATATTTTTTCCTTACTACAAATACGTGAAAGAAAAGTACCCATTTGCAATTGTATGCCTAAAAAATAAAAATATAATGTATATTATTATAGACTATAGTAGTAAATGGTAATAATAAAATGCAAACGTGTACGTTCTAATGAGTGATAAGGTCGCGTAGCAATAACAATATATGGACATTAACGTTGTGTTAATGGTGTCTGTAAGACACACGTTTTAGACACACACACACACATTGAGTCGGGGCAGACGTACAAGAGAAAAAAAACGTGTCGTGAAACGACTGCGGAATTATACATATTATTATACGAGTGTGCTTATAATATACGCGTAGACGTATTATATTATTATATATTATATACATTTATATACGTATATTATAATGTACCTATATAATATCCCGAGTGGTGTAATATAATAATAATAATAAACACAATGATGATAATAATATTATATTAATGGTGAACGCCGTACACGTATTATAATAACAGTCTTATATAGGTACACAGTCGGTGCGTTGCTATAGTATTATATATATATATAATATGTATAGTTGTGTGTGTGTGTGTGTGTACACTTATATATACTGTGCAGTTGGAAACCCGATCTCGACGGAATGTCGGGTCCGTTTTACCGGCTAAATACCTTAAAAGTGACATTTCTGGAATCCTCGGCACATATTTTATACGCGGTTAATAAAGTCTTTACGCGATAACAATCGAAGCCCGGCCCGAGAGACGACGCGCGCGATGGTGAGGGTAACGACTAACGACGACGACGACGTACCCACATAATATAAATACTGCAGAGCGAGCGAGAACTTATATATTATTATACGGACACGCATATTATAAAAGATGTCCTCCGCACCGGGGCAGACGCGCAGACGGCTATAAACATGCCTATACATACATAATAATATAAATGTGTGTGTGTATATTATTTTATACGCGTACGGGGTCGGTCCCGCTTTACTTTCACCGTAATTTATTCTCCAAATAAAAATATAATAATAATGCACACCTATCGTCGTCGTCGTCGCGCCGGGCAGCACAACCGACGCGACGAGAACCAACAAACACCTGTCCGCGCGCGCTATTTGTTTGTTGTTCAATAATAATAATAATAATAATTGGTCACGGCTGTAAATATGCGTCGTGTTGTACGTCTCGTACCTGTGGTATATTATACGTTTACCTACATACATATCCGACGCATAAGTATATTATTATATTGTAGGTGGGCGAGGTGGCGCACGCGGATCGTAGCCGATTGGCTTTTGAATTAATAATATTGTGTTATCATTATCGTCGAGTGCAAATAATTATTTTCACGTCCTTTGAAATGTGCCTGTCGATAAGACACGCTATAAGGATCGATACGTCCCATATATAGATAATATTATATCCCACGTGCGCAGTGTATATACGACTGTACGAACGATACGATCTATGGTATTATGACACGTAGCACGCTCGGTGCGTATGATTCGGCGGGTACCTATGTGGAGATTTTCAATTAAAATTCCAAAACGTCGTTTATAATATAATATTATACTGCCTATTATATGAGTTCTATTAAACCCGAGTCGTGGGCACCTATACATAATATTATTAGCTATAGGTAGTTGTAACTTATTATAGTTGCTCGCCTGCTCGTAATGCGATATACCGTGCATTATAGTTGGGTTATATGACCATAATAAATATAGGTATAGGTACCTATTAAAACTAGAATAATATATCGTTATAGCCTATTATGTATATTGTATGTATTTTAAAATTTAAATGTTATTTAGTTGGATGTCGGTGCAATACTGATGCAATAATTGTATTTATATTTTATAATAATATGTTATTCTTATGTTATATACCTACTTATATTTATATGAATGTAATTAAATCGACAAGTCAACGACGGTGATTTATGACCTGTCATGTTATAGAGGTATATGGGTAGGACCCGCTGATGATATTAGCATATATTGATTATAATAATATGTACCTATGCCCACTAACATATTAAATATTTGCATCACCTATAAATAAATATTAAAATATATTATTAAACTAGTAGTCACTAGCCAGATAGGTACTCACTAACCTATATGTACCTCATGGCTCATATCTAGTGGCTATATTATACTCATAGTTACTTGTTATTAATTAGATTTATTATGCATTATGCTCGTAGCTTGTGTTCATAGTTTCATACATAATATCATTGATAATATTGATTAGAATAGGTACCCATTAGTATACTTGCGACCTCTATGGCTTATTAAACATTTTATACCTTTTACGATTTACCATTTACGTAACCCAGTAGATGCAAATAGGAGGAAAATCTGGTGCTTAGCTAATCCAAAAAAAAAATTTTTATTAGTACATTATTCTAAATACTTATAATTAAGGTATTAATCATGACAATTTGAGTTTAAAGTTATTGTGTGTATAATATAGGTTATAGATTATAGTGATTATAGAAAAGAAATAATCTTAAAAGAAATAAAACCAACAGTTATCTCCAACGTTTCCGTGGTGTAGCGGTTATCACATCTGCCTAACACGCAGAAGGTCCCCAGTTCGATCCTGGGCGGAAACATTAATTTTTTGCATTTTTTGTTCCAATTCTTGTCACATATTTTAATAATTTATGACATTTTATTACATATTCTAAAAAAATAAAATAAGAATATTTATTTTAGATTCGAAGCATACGCCAAAATTTATTGATTAGATACATTGATGATTGATGAATGATTTTTTTTCTATTAGTAGGTATCATTTTTGGGGGCATTACAAATGCTTTGATTTTCTACTTAGACATATTTCTGGTAAAAAAAGTGAATCTAGTTTTACCTTTAAGGGTAAAAAGTAATAGATTACCATTTACCAGTAACTTACAAAAATGCATCAGGAAGACAGGAAATAAACATTTAAGAAAAATTAGAATTTTTGTGCAAACCATTTTATGATAAAATCAATTTTGTAATTTTGGTGTAACTCAAAAATGAAAAACCGTAGGTAGTTCAAATTTTTACCAAATGTTTAGTTCATTTTTCATTCATAATACAATTTTAAAAATAGTTTTGACTGTTTTTGAGCTATTTCAACTTTTTAAAGGCTAGACAAATTTTGTTTTAATAATTATTGTCTTTACATCATTTTTTACACGATTAAAATACATAAAAATGTCATAAGTTGATATCATATCAGTTAAAAATATTTAAGATATATATAGGTGAGATTTTTTTTGTAAGCATATATTTTTAAAATATTGATAAAATTAATCAAAATCATAATTTGCAAATTATTTTGTAGTTAACAATGTACAAAATGTTCAATTTTTTTAGCTTAGGCTTGAAAATTGAATACAATCTCGCAAGTATAGGAACAAAAAAATATAAAAATATATAATCACAATTTTTTTCACAGATATTTTAAGTTCAATTTTGGTTTAAATTAGGTATTAAAATAATAATTCTACTATTTGTGGGTAGGTACCTACTTGAAACCTCTAAAGTAGGTATATTATTATATTTTTACACACAATTCCTTTTTCAAATGCAATGTTTTCGGAAATCTTAAAATATACTTATTTCTATAGGTCATCAGCTGATCCGTCTTCTCTCATAATCGTTTTTAGTAGATTTTCGTTTTTTGGATGATTTTATATCCTTGATTTCAAATTTAATTAATATATCCATTGTACTACGCTATAGTGATGCACTCGACACCTACTGACAGCAGTGCGGTACCCACTAGATATCCCATATTTGTATTATTCGTTTTTAGTGTTATGAACTTATGATTTATGAGTATGAAACATTTTACATGAAATATTTCAAACTTGAAACTTTTATCTTTCTTGAAATATTTAAAAATATATTTTTAATTTTGTGTTTTGGTATGTTTTATAAAATCATAGATGGTCAAACTGATTTCATACCTGAGAAGTTATTATCAATATTTAATTTCCGATCACGATGTAGAGAAGATAAAATAATATATTAAATTAATAATTATTATGTAATTTATATAATGTTGTACAATGTAGGTAAGCAATATTTCTATAACATTTAACTAGGTAGAGGTCTACCTGCACTAATCCTACTGTAGAAACCTTTTAGTTTTAATAGTTTGCAAAAAAAAATCACAAAACATTATTGTTTCCGCCCAGGATCGAACTGGGGACCTTCTGCGTGTTAGGCAGATGTGATAACCGCTACACCACGGAAACAGATGACTTCTATGGAGGAACCCATGATAATTATTCGTTGGTTTCTCATGTTATACCGGTTTTTTCATCATTTTATTATTTGTGTTATCTGTATTACTTAAAATATATTAAGTGTGCAATTATGTTCTATTATACTCGAAATCGCATGCGTATAATTTGATAACTACATAAGGTAGGTTGGGCCCCTAAACAAAAATCCTGCTGGGACCTTTAGTGGCCACGCGTGCACTGCATGCAGGATGTAGGATGTGTCGAGTAAGTTTCCACACCACCTTTGCTTGTTAAACGTCATAATATCACATGTGGTGTCCCCTTTATGCACATCGTAGCGAGAACATGCGCGAACACCGGTCGACTACGATAGTATTGTAATTTACATAGATCGGTACAGCGAAAACTGCACTTCTCACGTATAACATATAATAATATGCGTTTTATACATTAATAAAACATATTTTAATATTAAAAATAAATAATTATCGAATTTGACTTAGTTAAAAAGGTTAGGTTATTTTTATTAAATAGGTTTTAGTTATAATTTTTTTTTTATCCCAGGGCGCACGTACGCACGGCATTCACTCATTCTCGGCTTACTACAGCGTTGAATTTTAGTGTATGTCAGCCTCTGGAAAAGCGAGCTGTGATGCTACTGGAGCTGAGAGATTTGTATTTGTCACACAGTATTATAAGTCCAAGAGGAGTAAAAATGGGTTAAAATATTGCACGTAAGGGTTTCGTATTAGAAACCGGGTATCTTTATGTTGTAGGTTTGGGGTTTCGTATGAGAAGCCGGGTAAAAAATGTTGTGGGTTTGAAATTTCGTATTAGAAACCGGGTAAAAATATAGTGGGTTTCGGGTTTTGCGGGTTTAAAATCGGGTGCAATATTGTTTGCGGGTTTCGCGTCCGAAAACGGGTACAATAATGGTTGGCGAGTTATGGGTTTAGGGCACAAATTAGGGTGAAATTCTAAGCGAGTTGTGGGTTTTGCTGTGGGTTTTGCGTTAAAAACTGGGTACCTAAAATTGTTTTGCGGGTTACGGGTATAATAGTGGGTCAATTTATTAGAGAGCTACGAGTTTTGAGTTCAAAACCGGATAAAATGTTTTGAGGGATGTCCGTTATTACCCCCTGAATTTATAACATCCATGTGACAGGGCTGGGAATAATGAATTATTGTAACTTATAAACCACTACTTTTAGGTATATAATTGATTAAAATAATTCATGTATAACAGTTGGGTATAATAATAAATTTAACAGTAGTTTTTAATTATTTAAAGGATGATATCCACCGGATACTTATTTAAAATTCAACACTGTCCTAATATAATAATTATAACTATAACTATATTATTATTATATTTATCATATTTTTATTATATATTTATTTATTTATTATTATTTAAAGATCAGCAAAGTCCTATTTCTAAGTCTCTAACAACTAGCACTCTTCCTATTGCCTATTGGACCTCTTTATTCAACCTACTTAAATGTCGTGAACTTCATTCATAAACATTTTTTTACCGTCCTGGAACAAAGCGTTTGTTTTGTGTGGGACGCCGGCCGGTGATAGCGGATCATGTGATTGGTGTGGAGATGAAATGGTGAGGGGAAAAAAAAAAAAATAAAATAAAATAATATAATAATCATATACTGATACATTTCGTTCACATCTGCCAAATCTCCGATTTCCTCTATATATACCGAATATTATAGTTGACCATCTATTAGATCCTGTGATTCATATGTGGCCGTCTTTTAAGCGTTAGTCAATCAAATAATTTTAAAGGTATAGTATTTACTAGTTACTACTTATATAATATTATATATTTATACTAGCTGATCTCGTGCACTTCGTCTCCCGTTAAATATAATGGTTCTCTATATGACTCAAACTTTGTTCAATTGGTTATTTAATATTCGGTGTGTGATGTTCAAAATTTATCTTAACTTTTCTGTTGCCTGGAATAAAAATTCTAATTCGTAGCAGTATATTATCAGGTGAGCAATCTCCTGGGGTAGATCCCGGACCCCGTGCTGTTTGTACATACTTTATAATTTAAATCTAAAGTATCAAAATTAAAAATTATACCAATAAGTCACTGAACTCCTCCCAAACAGCTGGACTAATATTGTGAATGCCGAGTCTGTCGACCAATATTTCCTCCTCGTCCACGAAGACGTGGCATTGTTTCGTGTACGTAACTTATATGTGAGTATAATACACTCAATATTTAAGTAATTGCGATACATATAATATCAAAACACAGCATACAAAAAAATTAAATGCATTGAATGAATACACAGATTTCACGGCAACCAATAATTATTATTATAATAGTTTGAAAACCCATGGCGACCATTTATAAACAAAAATGTCTACCTTAAATCTCTAAATCCCCGTTAGAGCACATCCCCTGGTTGGATCTAAGAGGATGATTTGCGAATCAAAACAATCCGGGGAGTCACCCAAACGCATACAAAAAAATTAATTCAAATAGGTCCAACCGTTTAGGAGGAGTTCAATCACAACACAAGTGCAGTAGAATTATGTATATATATATATAAAGACACTACCATAATAATACATATTCTAAAAATACTCAAAAAGTATACTTATAATACCTAATAAATCTAAATACATATATTTTCAAAATAAATAAAATCATCTTACTTATGGTTTCGGCATCTATAGTTTAGCTTAGCTACGCCAACCAAGACTTATTAATATCAAAATATTTTCTTACCGTCACTTGGACTCAATAACTTTTCTATAAAGCTGAATGGTGTTGAAACATTGTGGTGTATAAATAGCTATTTCAGATCTATGCTCTGAGAGATATAATCCTTCCTTAATAATATTGCTTTGTTTGTTGAGTCTTGGATCTATGAATCTAAAAAGGTTTAATGGTTTTACGTTTGAAATAGAAAGAACTTATAGGTACTTCACGAATTAAAAAAACTAAAGAAAGTTAAAAAGAATATCGAAAAACTTTTAGAAATTAAAAATTAGAACAGTAATTTGAAAAATATTATTCATTTATTCATGAAAGTAAAAACTGATGTTATTATACAAATAAATATATTACACAAATTTAAAGCTGTAATAAAATAAATAAGACAGTTAATAACTAAATACTAATCTGCTATTTAGCCAGCATATCTATTAATTATTATAATATTAAAATATATGAATAACTATTGTTTGTGACTTGTGTACGTTTTATGTTGTTTTTGTGGCCAACACGCGATACTAAACATTAATACCCGGAAGTAGGTATATTTAACCCTCCACTAAGACTTTACTTAGGATCAGCGGACCCCATGGCAAATAAAAATTCATGGTACATACAATTTTAGATTAATTTAGTTTGGGCGTCAAATATTCAAATCTTTATTGTATTATTTAAATACGTAAAATGTGTGAAAATACTATCATACTCGAATATTTTACTGAATGTTTACTATATAATACCTGTTTCTCTAAATCTTAATGGTGTATTAATTTATTATATTAGTATATTACGTATCTAAGTAGCTTATAAAGTTGTAACAAGTAATTGGTATTTTATTTTATATTATAAGTACATAACAAAAACAGACTGTCATCCGTCAATTATTGTGAATGTTGAGAATTTAGGTTGCGCACAAAAGTCGATTTTAATACAATATATATTTTTTATTTACAATAGTAAACCAACCCCGGGGAGGTATATAATATTATATCGTTGAGGTGTATTACAAGTGCAGTCGAGTAGGCCTTCCCGTCGCGAAAATTTTTTCATATTTCGATTCATCTGTATAAACTCGAACATTTTCGAAATTCCGATCATGTCTTCCGGAAATGTACGCGAATCATTTACAAAAGTAATAATATTGGTAGCTTGTATACCGTTGCGAGAATAATAATATATGCTAAGTAAATCATAAATGTATATTATTACATTCATCGATTTATGACGTCATAACTTTTATAGTATTCGAATCGGCACAACTAGGGGGGGGGGGCGCACAGGGGACTTGTGCATCTCCAAGTTTATAATGTACACCCCCAAAAAATAAATGTCTTTTTCTATTATATTTTGATTATTTTGAAGTAAAAATTATCAATAAATACAAAAATGTTGTACTATACCTATACTGTATATTGAGGAATATATTAAGTAGGTACCTACGTCGCTATAGTATATGTTCCCACCTATAAAATACAATAATAGTATGAAATAATCTTAACTCTTAAGTTTATTTAATGTTGTATAGATCAGATCTCAGATAAATAGTTATTACTTATTTGAGTAACAATAATCATTAATCATAGTAATATTATATTATTAATTGACGAAATAACTTCGAACATAGGGTAACGACAATGCTTTTATTATACATAACTAATAATGACAAAATGCAGAACGAATACCATGAATGTGACCACATTGCTTACATTGTTTCCTTGTTAATCATAAACAGTTAAATTGTGTTCAACCATGTTTTATGAAAATTAAATATTTCAATTTTTATGTTACTACCAATATTGAATATTCTATAATAGTATTAAACAAATAATAAGACCTAGTCATAGACGTAAATGAGGTTCTCAAATTCCATAATTCACACAATTTTATATTTTTATCTATGATAGTTACAATTCAAAACAATCATAAATTAAATGTAAATTAATGTATTGTAGGTATACATTTAATAAAAAAGGCTTTATACAGTTATATAATTATTGAAAGTACCTATTATGTCATTAATCACGAATGGCTTGACCGATTGAAGTAAAAGTTATACCAATATAGATTCCTTAAGCCTGGGAGTATGTTTATAGCGTATTTTTTAGCTCACAAATTTAATAATTAAGATAACCTATATATATGGTTCTATATTAAAATATGTAGTATTAAAATTATGTAACATATCTTAGGGAGGGCTTAATATGACTCAGACTTACCCTCCCCTATTTACGTCCAAAGTAAACATAATATGTTTAAAAAAACAAAACGAATTAACAAAATATTAACGATGTAAGTCTTCCAGTTGCGGGGTGCCGCCACTGGGTAACTTCCCCCTCCTGTTAACCAAAAATCATCACTAAGCTATTCTACTTCTAGTTCAAATCAGCCAGAGTTAAAAAGTACTCATCTGAATAAAAATATAATTGTAATGACATTATTGTTTTGGATATAATTGAGCGCAGACATCAGGTGAATAATGTCATCCTGAAGTCTGAACTAGCAGTAATTTAAATAAATACAATTTACTGGCAGACAAATCATGTTAAAATAGTTGTGACAATTTTGTTTTCATGCAGGTACAAATAAAATGTATATTTTCTGATATGAATTTATTTTTAAAACTTCATTATTTGTTTTATATGAAATAATATTGACATGCAATGCCTATATTGTATATACATATTTCAATACTTAAACTTAATATACCTACTCTGATTTATAATTATTGTTCTAAATTGATATGGTAAACAACTGTAAAAATGATAAGCGACAAATTATTATAATTTATAATTGCTAATAATTAGCAATTATATCTGGTAAATTATAGTGTATAATATTAGTGCCTAACATATTATAAGCACAATTGCATGTCAATTATATCTACATATGTATATTATAAATATTATTAGCATCAACTACAAGGTTATTAGCTTACAGTAGATTAATTTATACATTTCGATTTTTTTTCAAATATGAGATTTGTTTATTGTCATCTAAATATGGTCCAATTATTTCGTAGATTAATTATTTTTTGGAATGTGGAATACGTTTCATCAGGTATCCTTGTGGGTCCTCGTGTGACCAATTCTAAATCTATTTAAAGTAACTTTTCCCTTGTGGTTTAAACTAAAGAGGTTTGGCTAGAGTTCATATTTAATATAATATATCCTATGCCTATTGTCTATATGGGTACGAATACATTTGAATAAATACAAATTTACTCCCTCGTGTTGTGTTTGATATAATACTATTGATTTGTATGTAGTAAATACTACGGTACATTTAGGTATAGAACAATAATAAATAAACCTATGAAACATTTAACTTTCATTAATTCAATAATTTTTGGAAAAAAATTATGTTTCCGCCCAGGATCGAACTGGGGACCTTCTGCGTGTTAGGCAGATGTGATAACCGCTACACCACGGAAACAGTCGAAGACGATTGAAGGATTCATCAGTGTTGGGTAGTAACGTAACGAAGTGTTGTCAGTGTTCGGTAGTAAAGTAATTTCATTAGAATTATTTCAAAGTAACGAAAATGTAATGGAAATTACTTTTGAAAAGTAATTTCTACAGAAATTACAGTTTCGAATTATCAAATACCTACCTATCTACCAATTTCGAATTGAAAAAAAAAATATGTATAATGGGTTTATTATCATGTTTACCAATCTAATATGTATAATGTATATTATATATTTAATTTTAACTAGCCACAATTCACTTTTCAATGGTTTTGGCATTTTAAATGTCTAATTGCATCTATATCAAGAGAACAATTAATTAAATTTATTATTTTATTTTATTCTTTTTCTATTTGAAAAGTAAAGTAATTTCATTACAATTGTATTTGAGTAACGAGTAAAGTAACTTCATTACATTTATCTCTTAGTAACGAGTAAAGTAACTTAATTACTTTTTAAAAGTAACTTACCCAACACTGGGATTAATTATACCTAGTTGTTAAAATAAAAATAATTGACGACAAACCGAGCTGTATATTATTACATTACCTATGAGGCTCTTTGCCTAAGCCTATGAACAAGAAAATAAATATTTCACAAAGGACATGGGAGCCTTTACGTTATGGAAACAATAATATTATTGTTGGTGATAGATGTAATTATATTTCAAATTGTATGTTGTTTCAGATAGTCCATGTTATTAAACTATAAATAATATGAGTATTGTGTGTAAACAGAGTAAATTAGGTTTACAATATTATTATGAGTCAATTGTCAATTTATAGGTTATTACTTATTAATATACCGTTATTATATTTTCGTGTTTCTAATAACGGTATATTCAAGTATTTATTTTGTATCAATTGAAGAATTCAAAGAATTTATAATTGATATTTTTATTTATTAATCCTTGTACATAACATAGCAGTAATTTTTTTGTGCTACGTTTTTAACGACAACATTGAACTATTTTACGATTTTTTTTTTTTTGGGAACTTGTTCTTAATGCACCTCTGTCCCAACGGTTCCCTTACCCCCATTCTCAGGACATGCACATTGTATTCAATGCTCTAATTTTCCAATGAGGAATTTAATTAATTTCACATTTTTTTTTTTTTTTAAGATATATTCATGTAGTAATACCCCCCCCCCCCCAGCACTAAAGATGTTATAGGGTTGCCCTCTTCTGACAAAAATTGGGAATAGGACAACCCTATAACATTTTTAGTGCTACAAAATTCGATGTAACAATTTTTCTAGTTATTCAGCTAGTACTAGAATATATGATATAATTTGAAAAATAATTATAACAAGGTTAGTGCATATTTTTATCTATAGACCAATACATTTTTAAATCAACTTATTTGGGTCCAATTTTTTTTAAAGATTATAGTCTGGATTGTCAAATAAACTACTCAAAACTATTTTGTCAATTGTCTTAAAACACATAGAACTTTATTCTATTATCCCCCCCTCAAAAAAACAAAACTGTGTGATTATCGTTCTAAATAGGTATATAAATTATATTAAAAATTATAACAGAATTATCAAACCGTAAAAGGTAAAATAATATATTATTATATTATGATAAAACTACCTATATCTACATGACGTGATATGAAAAGAAATATAATACCTTTAATTTAAATTCCGAAATTTCGATCTTAATACTCATGCAGTATTTGTTTTTACAGGCTTTCAGCTATGCCGTTTTAGAAAAAGAAGTATATAAAAATCATATAATGAATCATGACAAATTTAGAACGTAAAAAATATGTAAAAAGTGAATGTTTTTGCCCAAGAACGTACTGGGGACCTTCTTTGCGTTAGGTAGATACGTGATAACCACTACACCATGAAAAACATTTAAACTTTCACGTGATTTTGATTGCCAGTTAATTTTTAGTAATAAGTACCTACAACGACCATAATAACTAACTAACTTTATGTGAATAAGTAATTGAAATGAAACGCATGTAGTATAGTTTTAAGTATAAATATAAAGACTCACCTTTCCAAAATATCTATAGTTCTATAGGCTATATTACATTTTTAATTTAACTAATTTGACTATAATAACAGCTTTGGCACCACATAATTGTTCATTTAATCTTATCTTGCAGTTCCAAAACCAATTCGAGTTTTCATTATCATAATAGGTACTTTAATGGTTTATGGTTTATGGATACAGAATTATCTTTTGCAGTGGCTAAATCTACTTTGACTTTTAGTGGATCAAAAATTTTGTATTTATGATCTTCCATAATTGTTAAAACCATTTCTATATATAATAAATAATTCATTATTTATTTGAAAGAAAATTTGGCTTCAAAATTGATGGTTATTAACCCGATATTAAATTTTATTTGGCAGTTTGTTTCTAAAGATTAAGTGTTAGATTATATACAAGTTATAATAATATTACAATTTACAATGTATTTATAAAGTTTGTGGTACCTAAAATGCTATGATTTTCGTGGTTTGGTTTTTGTCAAGCGCTTCTGCTATGTTGGATGGTATGTTGAGGTCGATGCGTGATGTTTAAGAGTATTGTATGCATTCCTCCACTATGTGTTTGATGGTTAATGCAGTGTGACAAGAGTCGCATATTGGTTGGAGTTCTTTGCTAATTAAATATGAGTGGGTGAGGAAGAAGTGTTCAACTCTGGTTCGGGTGATTGCGATGTCTTGGCGTCTGTTAAAATTTGAAGGAGTGTTCCATTTGACCATTTGTTGATTGTTTTTAATATTTTTTAGTTTGTTGGATATGATGGTATTGCATTTCAGTGATTTTGCCAAGATAAAAGGATTTTTTGATAGATAAAATTGTTTATGTTGTTGGTGCCGTTGGTGGGTACATTGTTTATTGTAGGATTTGGAAAGGTTTTCGTTGCCTGGTCGCCATATTTTCCTACTTTTTCGTTTCCTGCAATACCATTGTGAGATAGCAAATTGGTCAGCGGTTAGCCGCCACCGTCAGTCTCTAAATTGTGTATAATCAATAGGCATGTTTTAGTTGGCCACCACTTTCAGCCGCCAAGTAGTGTAACCACGGCATCATTTTATCGGTGATTGACCACCACAGTCAGCCGCCAAGTTGTGTAGGTCGCGGAGTCGTTTTGTCCCTTCAACCACGGGGTGGATGGGTCAGAAGTCGCCTTCGTAACAACTGCCGCCGTAACAGTCAGCCGCCAAGTTTTGGGAGCCCATTGGCATCGTTTTGTCGGCGGTTGGTGGCCACCGTCAGCCACCACTCGTAAAAGATCGGCGGTGTTCATCATGTTAAAAAATTTCTAATTCATATTTGTAATATATAATATAATATATTATATGTGAAAATATTATTTTGTAGTTAGAAATTCATAATAAATAAATACAATAAAATAAAATATTATTCATGGGTACATGAAACTTTTAAAGTATATTTTTATATTTTATACACCCATTAAATACAGGAATATCTAGTAATGTATTGGGTACCCACTTGGCACCTATAGTTGTAAAACGTCTTATATCTCATCCTTAGAATTGTCTTAAATATTTTTTAATAAACTAGGTAGGTAATAGGTATATATACTTATTTTAAGCTATTACTGTTTACATAATATTAACCAATTAAATCATGATGCCTCTGGTTTTTCCCATAACATTTACGCTATATAGAATAAAATAAGATTTTTTTCATTAATAGCATTGCTTTGTTTGCGATTTACACGAAAAAAAATACATTACCCACATTTTCACATAATAATGGTCACATATTGTATAATATGATATAAACTATGATTGTATGATATAGAAAAAAAAATAATGGTTTCTCATGCGTTATTCGTACTCAGACAACTCACTATATACTTTTTGTTTAACTAGTCTGATGATTGTGTGTGTTTTTTGAAGAATTAACAAGGAAATGTTAGAAAGTCAGAACTTGCTTTGATGAAGATTAATATTGCTATATAGGTACCAATAAATATATATTATATAGATGCCATTATAAATATTTTTTTTATACATAAATAAATATAAATACAATTTAATACATATTTAAAATATTATATAGGTAATAATAAAACTGTGCATTTATTTGCATTATTTATTGTATCATAATAATCAAGTGGCTTTCTAAAAATTTTTTAGTAGTTGCTATGCTAATAGTAAGTTGGCTCATAATCAAAATAATTCCTATACCTTACGCCACTGTCTTGTAATATTATTGTGTCGATAACATTTTTAATTAGTGATTGAAAAAAATTCTATCAACATAATTAATGCTTAAACTATTATTAAATACTTAAATTTATCTTATCTGTGTACAGTACAGTGTCCATAGCCACTGAGCCACGTACCAACTTCTTTTTTCATATTTTTAATTATACTCGAAATTCAAAACATTCATAGGGCATGAAAAAATAAGCTCCTTCTACAGAATAATCTAAGTAACAGAAACGTCGTTTTAAAACCGTTTTCAACCCGTTGCCCCACTACAATTACAATATTTGAAATTTTTTTTCGCCAAAAGTGTTCCTCAATGATGGTTTAAACTATCTGTATTAGTTTTGAAGATGGATCTTCAATCCTTCAATCAAAAAATATAACAAATTAAATTTGTAGTAAAAAAGCCTTCAACAGGTATGTCGCCCACACCTATGTAAGTAAAAAGTAACATATTCCGAATTTTTTTGGCATCAACGTTTAGACGGCTATTTAAATATATAGTTGCGCCCTTTTGCAAGAGAAAAAGAAAGCTCCTTCTACCAAATAATCTAAGTAACAGAAACGTCGTTTTAAAACCGTTTTCAACCCGTTGCCCCACTATAATTTAAATATTTTAAATATTTTTTCGCCAAAAGTGTTCCTCAATGACGGTTTAAACTATCTGTATTAGTTTTGAAGTTGGATCTTAAATCCTTCAATCAAAAAATATAACAAATTAAATTTGTAGTAAAAAAGCCTTCAACAGGTATGTCGCCCACACCTATGTAAGTAAAAAGTAACATTTTCCGAATTTCTTTGGCATCAACGATATTACCGCTTTTTTAATATATAGTTGCGCCCATTTGCAAGAGAAAAAGAAAGCTCCTTCTACCGAATAATCCAAGTAACAGAAACGTCGTTTTAAAACCATTTTCAACCCGTTGCCCCACTATAATTACAATATTTTAAATATTTTTTCGCCAAAAGTGTTCCTCAATGACGGTTTCAACTATCTGTATTAGTTTTGAAGTTGGATCTTAAATCCTTCAATCAAAAAATATAACAAATTAAATTTGTAGTAAAAAAGCCTTCAACAGGTATGTCGCCCACACCTATGTAAGTAAAAAGTATAATTTTCCGAATTTTTTTTGCATCAACGTTTAGACGGCTATTTAAATATATAGTAGCGCCCTTTTGCAAGAGAAAAAGAAAGCTTCTTCTACCGAATAATCCAAGTAACAGAAACGTCGTTTTAAAACCGTTTTCAACCCGTTGCCTCACTATAATTACAATATTTGAAATTTTTTTTTGTCAAAAGTGTTCCTCAATGACGGTTTAAACTATCTGTATTAGTTTTGAAGTTGGATCTTAAATCCTTCAATCAAAAAATATAACAAATTAAATTTGTAGTAAAAAAGCCTTCAACAGGTATGTCGCCCACACCTATGTAAGTAAAAAGTAACATTTTCCGAATTTTTTTGGCATCAACGATATAACCGCTATTTTAATATATAGTTGCGCCCATTTGCAAGAGAAAAAGAAAGCTCCTTCTACCGAATAATCCAAGTAACAGAAACGTCGTTTTAAAACCGTTTTCAACCCGTTGCCCCACTACAATTACAATATTTGAAATTTTTTTTCGCCAAAAGTGTTCCTCAATGATGGTTTAAACTATCTGTATTAGTTTTGAAGATGGATCTTCAATCCTTCAATCAAAAAATATAACAAATTAAATTTGTAGTAAAAAAGCCTTCAACAGGTATGTCGCCCACACCTATGTAAGTAAAAAGTAACATATTCCGAATTTTTTTGGCATCAACGTTTAGACGGCTATTTAAATATATAGTTGCGCCCTTTTGCAAGAGAAAAAGAAAGCTCCTTCTACCAAATAATCTAAGTAACAGAAACGTCGTTTTAAAACCGTTTTCAACCCGTTGCCCCACTATAATTTAAATATTTTAAATATTTTTTCGCCAAAAGTGTTCCTCAATGACGGTTTAAACTATCTGTATTAGTTTTGAAGTTGGATCTTAAATCCTTCAATCAAAAAATATAACAAATTAAATTTGTAGTAAAAAAGCCTTCAACAGGTATGTCGCCCACACCTATGTAAGTAAAAAGTAACATTTTCCGAATTTCTTTGGCATCAACGATATTACCGCTTTTTTAATATATAGTTGCGCCCATTTGCAAGAGAAAAAGAAAGCTCCTTCTACCGAATAATCCAAGTAACAGAAACGTCGTTTTAAAACCATTTTCAACCCGTTGCCCCACTATAATTACAATATTTTAAATATTTTTTCGCCAAAAGTGTTCCTCAATGACGGTTTCAACTATCTGTATTAGTTTTGAAGTTGGATCTTAAATCCTTCAATCAAAAAATATAACAAATTAAATTTGTAGTAAAAAAGCCTTCAACAGGTATGTCGCCCACACCTATGTAAGTAAAAAGTATAATTTTCCGAATTTTTTTTGCATCAACGTTTAGACGGCTATTTAAATATATAGTAGCGCCCTTTTGCAAGAGAAAAAGAAAGCTTCTTCTACCGAATAATCCAAGTAACAGAAACGTCGTTTTAAAACCGTTTTCAACCCGTTGCCTCACTATAATTACAATATTTGAAATTTTTTTTTGTCAAAAGTGTTCCTCAATGACGGTTTAAACTATCTGTATTAGTTTTGAAGTTGGATCTTAAATCCTTCAATCAAAAAATATAACAAATTAAATTTGTAGTAAAAAAGCCTTCAACAGGTATGTCGCCCACACCTATGTAAGTAAAAAGTAACATTTTCCGAATTTTTTTGGCATCAACGATATAACCGCTATTTTAATATATAGTTGCGCCCATTTGCAAGAGAAAAAGAAAGCTCCTTCTACCGAATAATCCAAGTAACAGAAACGTCGTTTTAAAACCGTTTTCAACCCGTTGCCTCACTATAATTACAATATTTTAAATATTTTTTCGCCAAAAGTGTTCCTCAATGACGGTTTAAACTATCTGTATTAGTTTTGAAGTTGGATCTTAAATCCTTCAATCAAAAAATATAACAAATTAAATTTGTAGTAAAAAAGCCTTCAACAGGTATGTCGCCCACACCTATGTAAGTAAAAAGTATAATTTTCCGAATTTTTTTTCATCAACGTTTAGACGGCTATTTAAATATATAGTTGCGCCCTTTTGCAAGAGAAAAAGAAAGCTTCTTCTACCGAATAATCCAAGTAACAGAAACGTCGTTTTAAAACCGTTTTCAACCCGTTGCCTCACTATAATTACAATATTTGAAATTTTTTTTTGTCAAAAGTGTTCCTCAATGACGGTTTAAACTATCTGTATTAGTTTTGAAGTTGGATCTTAAATCCTTCAATCAAAAAATATAACAAATTAAATTTGTAGTAAAAAAGCCTTCAACAGGTATGTCGCCCACACCTATGTAAGTAAAAAGTAACATTTTCCGAATTTCTTTGGCATCAACGATATTACCGCTTTTTTAATATATAGTTGCGCCCATTTGCAAGAGAAAAAGAAAGCTCCTTCTACCGAATAATCCAAGTAACAGAAACGTCGTTTTAAAACCATTTTCAACCCGTTGCCCCACTATAATTACAATATTTTAAATATTTTTTCGCCAAAAGTGTTCCTCAATGACGGTTTCAACTATCTGTATTAGTTTTGAAGTTGGATCTTAAATCCTTCAATCAAAAAATATAACAAATTAAATTTGTAGTAAAAAAGCCTTCAACAGGTATGTCGCCCACACCTATGTAAGTAAAAAGTATAATTTTCCGAATTTTTTTTGCATCAACGTTTAGACGGCTATTTAAATATATAGTTGCGCCCTTTTGCAAGAGAAAAAGAAAGCTTCTTCTACCGAATAATCCAAGTAACAGAAACGTCGTTTTAAAACCGTTTTCAACCCGTTGCCTCACTATAATTACAATATTTGAAATTTTTTTTTGTCAAAAGTGTTCCTCAATGACGGTTTAAACTATCTGTATTAGTTTTGAAGTTGGATCTTAAATCCTTCAATCAAAAAATATAACAAATTAAATTTGTAGTAAAAAAGCCTTCAACAGGTATGTCGCCCACACCTATGTAAGTAAAAAGTATAATTTTCCGAATTTTTTTTGCATCAACGTTTAGACGGCTATTTAAATATATAGTAGCGCCCTTTTGCAAGAGAAAAAGAAAGCTTCTTCTACCGAATAATCCAAGTAACAGAAACGTCGTTTTAAAACCGTTTTCAACCCGTTGCCTCACTATAATTACAATATTTGAAATTTTTTTTTGTCAAAAGTGTTCCTCAATGACGGTTTAAACTATCTGTATTAGTTTTGAAGTTGGATCTTAAATCCTTCAATCAAAAAATATAACAAATTAAATTTGTAGTAAAAAAGCCTTCAACAGGTATGTCGCCCACACCTATGTAAGTAAAAAGTAACATTTTCCGAATTTTTTTGGCATCAACGATATAACCGCTATTTTAATATATAGTTGCGCCCATTTGCAAGAGAAAAAGAAAGCTCCTTCTACCGAATAATCCAAGTAACAGAAACGTCGTTTTAAAACCGTTTTCAACCCGTTGCCCCACTACAATTACAATATTTGAAATTTTTTTTCGCCAAAAGTGTTCCTCAATGATGGTTTAAACTATCTGTATTAGTTTTGAAGATGGATCTTCAATCCTTCAATCAAAAAATATAACAAATTAAATTTGTAGTAAAAAAGCCTTCAACAGGTATGTCGCCCACACCTATGTAAGTAAAAAGTAACATATTCCGAATTTTTTTGGCATCAACGTTTAGACGGCTATTTAAATATATAGTTGCGCCCTTTTGCAAGAGAAAAAGAAAGCTCCTTCTACCAAATAATCTAAGTAACAGAAACGTCGTTTTAAAACCGTTTTCAACCCGTTGCCCCACTATAATTTAAATATTTTAAATATTTTTTCGCCAAAAGTGTTCCTCAATGACGGTTTAAACTATCTGTATTAGTTTTGAAGTTGGATCTTAAATCCTTCAATCAAAAAATATAACAAATTAAATTTGTAGTAAAAAAGCCTTCAACAGGTATGTCGCCCACACCTATGTAAGTAAAAAGTAACATTTTCCGAATTTCTTTGGCATCAACGATATTACCGCTTTTTTAATATATAGTTGCGCCCATTTGCAAGAGAAAAAGAAAGCTCCTTCTACCGAATAATCCAAGTAACAGAAACGTCGTTTTAAAACCATTTTCAACCCGTTGCCCCACTATAATTACAATATTTTAAATATTTTTTCGCCAAAAGTGTTCCTCAATGACGGTTTCAACTATCTGTATTAGTTTTGAAGTTGGATCTTAAATCCTTCAATCAAAAAATATAACAAATTAAATTTGTAGTAAAAAAGCCTTCAACAGGTATGTCGCCCACACCTATGTAAGTAAAAAGTATAATTTTCCGAATTTTTTTTGCATCAACGTTTAGACGGCTATTTAAATATATAGTAGCGCCCTTTTGCAAGAGAAAAAGAAAGCTTCTTCTACCGAATAATCCAAGTAACAGAAACGTCGTTTTAAAACCGTTTTCAACCCGTTGCCTCACTATAATTACAATATTTGAAATTTTTTTTTGTCAAAAGTGTTCCTCAATGACGGTTTAAACTATCTGTATTAGTTTTGAAGTTGGATCTTAAATCCTTCAATCAAAAAATATAACAAATTAAATTTGTAGTAAAAAAGCCTTCAACAGGTATGTCGCCCACACCTATGTAAGTAAAAAGTAACATTTTCCGAATTTTTTGGCATCAACGATATAACCGCTATTTTAATATATAGTTGCACCCATTTGCAAGAGAAAAAGAAAGCTCCTTCTACCGAATAATCCAAGTAACAGAAACGTCGTTTTAAAACCGTTTTCAACCCGTTGCCTCACTATAATTACAATATTTTAAATATTTTTTCGCCAAAAGTGTTCCTCAATGACGGTTTAAACTATCTGTATTAGTTTTGAAGTTGGATCTTAAATCCTTCAATCAAAAAATATAACAAATTAAATTTGTAGTAAAAAAGCCTTCAACAGGTATGTCGCCCACACCTATGTAAGTAAAAAGTATAATTTTCCGAATTTTTTTTGCATCAACGTTTAGACGGCTATTTAAATATATAGTTGCGCCCTTTTGCAAGAGAAAAAGAAAGCTTCTTCTACCGAATAATCCAAGTAACAGAAACGTCGTTTTAAAACCGTTTTCAACCCGTTGCCTCACTATAATTACAATATTTGAAATTTTTTTTTGTCAAAAGTGTTCCTCAATGACGGTTTAAACTATCTGTATTAGTTTTGAAGTTGGATCTTAAATCCTTCAATCAAAAAATATAACAAATTAAATTTGTAGTAAAAAAGCCTTCAACAGGTATGTCGCCCACACCTATGTAAGTAAAAAGTAACATTTTCCGAATTTCTTTGGCATCAACGATATTACCGCTTTTTTAATATATAGTTGCGCCCATTTGCAAGAGAAAAAGAAAGCTCCTTCTACCGAATAATCCAAGTAACAGAAACGTCGTTTTAAAACCATTTTCAACCCGTTGCCCCACTATAATTACAATATTTTAAATATTTTTTCGCCAAAAGTGTTCCTCAATGACGGTTTCAACTATCTGTATTAGTTTTGAAGTTGGATCTTAAATCCTTCAATCAAAAAATATAACAAATTAAATTTGTAGTAAAAAAGCCTTCAACAGGTATGTCGCCCACACCTATGTAAGTAAAAAGTATAATTTTCCGAATTTTTTTTGCATCAACGTTTAGACGGCTATTTAAATATATAGTTGCGCCCTTTTGCAAGAGAAAAAGAAAGCTTCTTCTACCGAATAATCCAAGTAACAGAAACGTCGTTTTAAAACCGTTTTCAACCCGTTGCCTCACTATAATTACAATATTTGAAATTTTTTTTTGTCAAAAGTGTTCCTCAATGACGGTTTAAACTATCTGTATTAGTTTTGAAGTTGGATCTTAAATCCTTCAATCAAAAAATATAACAAATTAAATTTGTAGTAAAAAAGCCTTCAACAGGTATGTCGCCCACACCTATGTAAGTAAAAAGTAACATTTTCCGAATTTTTTTGGCATCAACGATATAACCGCTATTTTAATATATAGTTGCGCCCATTTGCAAGAGAAAAAGAAAGCTCCTTCTACCGAATAATCCAAGTAACAGAAACGTCGTTTTAAAACCGTTTTCAACCCGTTGCCTCACTATAATTACAATATTTGAAATTTTTTTTTGCCAAAAGTGTTCCTCAATGACGGTTTAAACTATCTGTATTAGTTTTGAAGTTGGATCTTAAATCCTTCAACCAAAAAATATAACAAATTAAATTTGTAGTAAAAAAGCCTTCAACAGGTATTTCGCCCACACCTATGTAAGTAAAAAGTATCATTTTCCGAATTTTTTTTGCATCAACGTTTAGACGGCTATTTAAATATATAGTTGCGCCCTTTTGCAAGAGAAAAAGAAAGCTCCTTCTACCAAATAATCAAGTAACAGAAACGTCGTTTTAAAACCGTTTTCAACCCGTTGCCCCACTACAATTACAATATTTGAAATTTTTTTTCGCCAAAAGTGTTCCTCAATGATGGTTTAAACTATCTGTATTAGTTTTGAAGTTGGATCTTAAATCCTTCAATCAAAAAATATAACAAATTAAATTTGTAGTAAAAAAGCCTTCAACAGGTATGTCGCCCACACCTATGTAAGTAAAAAGTAACATTTTCCGAATTTTTTTTTGCATCAACGTTATTACCGTTATTTAAATATATAGTTGCACCCATGTGCAAGAGAAAAAGAAAACTCCTTCTACCGAATAACCTCTTTTTTCATATTTTTAATTATACTCAAAATTCAAAACATTCATAGGTACCTATTAATTAAAAACAATTTTTAATAATATATAAATCAATTTAAAAGCAAATTCAAGCAATTTAATCTTCTCCACACTATCATCGACATATAATTTTAAAAAAAATAATACAATTTAAACGTATGATAAAAGCTTAAAATAACAATAAATGAAAAACATTCAATTCCCCTTACTTCAAATCTTAGAGCGTATATTTCCAAATGATTTTTCTCTACATTTTACCCTTAAATTATGCGTCGTATGATTTTATTGTGGCGGTACACTTAGTTCCGTTATAACCAAAATACCTCAATTTCAAGTAAAATGTTTACACAATCATAAAACTATGTATCTGTGCCAGGATGATTATCATGTAAGAAACTATCCTATTTTTCCACCTTGTAAGGATGTACATAATATAATATTATAAATATACAAATATACAATGCTATAATAACATACCTGTTTTAATATATGTATTATCAATGTACATATCTGACTAGAAATTATAGTGACGTGAGTGACGGAGCATTGATAAGACCCGCCCCCCTTTTCCGGATTTTCATCTGACGTTTCAATTAATATGGAGGGTCAAGCGGTGAGGGTATTGGTGTTTGAATATAAAATTTAATTACAGTGTTCGCAAACGTATTTCTCTTAAATGAGATGTATAGCTTTATTTTCATAATAATTAAAATGTATAATTATACAAATTATCGCTTTGCTATGCACTGTTGAAGCTACTTTTATCATGCTTTTATCGTTTACATAATAACCAAATCATAAAACGTGCCTAAGACCAATTTATCTCTGCTAATTTTTAACGTGATAAAATATTTACTTGATATTATACACTGACACACTGTATTATATACAGTATGTCCCAAAAGTCCAGTATCACCCTTAATATCTCCATGTAAAATCACTATATTTAAACGCGGTTTTTTTTTACAGTACTAAGTATGAAAATTCTGATTGAATGGCATAAAATTCATTTATTTTTTTCTTTAAATTATTCAAAAACATAACTTGCTCTAACTTGGTCAATTTTTATTTAATTTTAGTATTTTTCTTTTTTTTGAACTGTTTTAAAAAATATGCTCAACAAAATGGCTATCTTAAAAATTTTAAATTCTTAAATACGTAAAAAATTTTTTTGAAAATTTTTGAATTTAAAGAAAAAAATAAATGAATTTTATGCCATTCAATCAGAATTTTCATACTTAGTACTGTAAAAAAAACCGCGTTTAAATATAGTGATTTTAAATGGAGATATTAAGGGTGATACGGGACTTTTGGGACATACTGTATTTCTATGCCCGTTTAATTAATGTGATTGTTTGTAGATATCAGATAATATAGATCTACACTTATGTCTTAATGTCTTATATAAATGTCGGGTTTACAAAGCTTTTTGTACGTTTCAATTGTATTATAGCACTAAAGCTAATATATCAGAACCTACTCAGTTTTCTGATTTTATAGGATACCCCATACGACTTAATAATTAATTTATTGTTACTTAACATACCATAATTCGTGCTACATACAATAAAATCGTATCGAATTTCGAGGCCAGGATTTCGAATCCTTTACTCTGGTTATATGTAGTATCATTCATGTGAACCGTGTGGCGTGTTCGTTTAACTCGAAAAATTCATTATTTTGAACTTGACTCACTTATATTTATTATTCATAGATGAATTTGGTCTTCAGATGTAATTCTTGTTTCGACTATAATCGGTCATTGACGTTTCCGTTTATCACTCATCACCTTAGTTATTTTATGGTTTGATCTCGGTCACGGTCACAAAAGTAATTTGTTCATTGTTGTGCTTTTTTCTTTCGTTATTCATACAAAAACCTTAGAACGTTGAATTTAATGCCAAAGGTATTTCTTGTTTAGACAAACATGTGAATATGACGTATGGTCCTTAATCAATGGTCGTTAAAAAAACCCCGACCGATTAGGTTTCATATTATATGTATATTGTATAGATAAAGTCTTACCTATAATTTAAATGGTTATCATTATTATATTATTAATAAAAAATAAAATGAAAATATTTTCGTTCGGTGTTAATTCATCAAACTTTTTATGAAAGTATTCTCTTTGGAGCAAATACCTATAATATAGGTGGTACCTTTTAAACATCCATATAGTGGTCTTATACCGACAAACATAATAGACTCATATGTTATACTATAATTGAATATATATTACTGCTTATCAATGTATCATACATTTCTCAAATTGAAAATACCCACAAAATGAATATACTTTTCGAAATAACGAAAGTTTACTGCAGCAGTTAAAATAATCGCCCTATATACAGATTAATATTAATGTATTCATCACTTCAGAAAATAATATTCACGTTTCACATAATATACTTACTGTCTGTTGATCAGAATATTATGTCTTCCATACTGCAACGATATCGGGCGGAAACATAAATTATTTTTGTGTATATGATAATATTCTATCGTCGTCGTCGCATCACTTCAATTGGGCAGTATATAGATAGTGTTCAGACCATATTATATATAAATATATATATATATATATGTATGGTCCGCATATTGTAATTTATATAAAACAAACAGCTCGTATTTTCTCTCGACACGCATATCGGTTTTAATCAAAACTAATTCATTATATATTATTTTTCGAATCATTTAAACACGCCCCCGGGCCCCCGTTCCATTATCGTATATTAACTTGTTTATAATCAATCAAACCGTACACGTCTTAAAACTATACACACATTATACCCTAAATCCTATAATATATACCTATATATACGTTCATAAATGCCAGTGGTCTGTACTTTTTTAGGTATATACATATGAGTATTGTTCTGTTTTTAGATAAAAAAAAAAAAAAACGTGTGTATGTTTGATTCCGTTAGGTAGAATCGTACGTGTGTGATGGTGACGACTGCGGAGAAGGGGAAATCGTTGTTTCTCGAAAAGATTTTCATATATTTTATTATTATATACCTACACTCGGAGGTGGGTCGACTAATTTCATGGTGGGCGTCGTCGACTGAAACTAATTATAATTGACTAATGCGTATATGTATAGGTTTATTTGTTATGACGAGGTGGAGCCATTGTTGACAACTACTTTTTATATACGAATGTGTGTATATGACGTGTGTGTGTGTGTATGTGTGTGTGCGTGTGCAAGTGTATTTATTAAATATTTATATATTGGATAATAATCTCTAAACCCTCTTCAGAATATTATATCTACCTGTCCTACATAAATAGGATACGCGTTTATATAGGTACTGTGCGCTCCATCGATTCCAATGTCATTAAACACTAGTCGGAATCGATTAATTCCAATACCGTGTTCACAACCTATCTGCAATGTAACGTATCCTACACAAGTATTATATAAAATTAAATAAAAAATACCTAGTAATTTCAAACACACGATGCCGTTCGTTTTTTTCCTTTGTACTAATTCAAAAATAAAATGTATAAATGTATTAATATAAATGTAATATATTAAGAGGGAATCCCATGAATTGGAATCACATAAAGTGCGTATCTTTAGTCATATTATATCAGAAAGTGCCTCTTTGATTTCAAGTGATCTGGATCATGTGCTTAAAGAACATTAGAACAATACATACTATGCTTACCTACTCATTTTGTTGTTTTGAAAATGAAACATTTTATTTTTAATTCTATACCTTTAATTATTATTTGCACTAATTTAAAATACATATCTATAGATAATTCTTCTAGCTGTATATAAATCATTAGGTACATTATATTCTTCCATGTAGGTACTAGGACTTTGAATTGTCATCAGATCTTCTGACTAATGTGGAATAATGTTTGAATGTAAACAATATTTATAAATCAGCAAACTTTTATATTTTAAACTGGCTTAAGAAGAATGTTTGATAGCCGAACCTGCAGAGATAAGCCTTGGTAATTATAGGTTGGAACTGGAGGAATTAGTGCTAGAAGTGGCTATTCGCATTTTAAAACAAGAAGTTGGTATCGTCAAGGACCCTCTTTAAATGGTATAACAAATCCAAGCATTTAAAAATATGGTCCTTAAGTATATTTAAAAGTTTTGCACTTTCGTAACTCCGAATTTATATTAGTTCATTACTAAATTGTAAAAATAGTGGATACCCACCACTTGGTGAGTAACTCCGTTTCAAATAAATATTAATTTTATAACATAATATATAATATATAGGTATATAATTTAACTAGGAATGGGTAACCATGAGGCTATGCGTATAGATACATAATATTTTTATTGGATAAATAAAATGCAAATGTTATTGGGAATATTATTTACCTAAATTATTTTTTTCTATTCGTTTTCACGACTTCATGATTAGGTAATAATACTATTTTAATCGAACTGCCTATATAATTACCCATATAATTTTTTTAATTCTCATTTCTAGTATTGACTAATGCAAACCATGTACATAATTGTTTATTCTTAACAAAAATTTGATTATTGATCGTCAACCACTTAGAGTTTTATCAACAAAGCCCGTACTAGGGGTGCTAATTTTATTCTAGTATTTTTTCACGTTATAGTAAAGCGTTTTCCAACAGGTGCTACGCAGAAAGCTTATAAGTTGAACTCTAAGAAAATCTCCGTTTATAAAAAAAAAATATATAATGGATCATTATTTACATTAAATATTATTTGGTTTATTAATAATATTATAAATAATAGTTGTACATATTTAATTTGATTTTTAATTGTTATGCATTTAATGCTTATATCATCATAATTGTGTAATTCCTAGTAAAATAAAATCCCATACATGTAAAATGACGTAAACATTTTTGATAAGAAAAATAAAAACGTTATTTGGCCAAGGAGGTACATGAAAATGTTCAAACTGTGTAGGTGGTACGCGGATATAAAAAGGTTGAGAACCGCTGTTCTAGGCCGTTTCATTAAGTGTAAGTTGTTTTTTTTGATCAAATTCAAAACAGATTCATAATTATTGGAAAGCATGGAGCGAAGGAACAAGTACTGAAATTAAAATAAATATAATTCTTTGGGGGTATAAGGACAAAATTATCATCAAAATAATTATTATGATTTAAATGTAATTGTGTACTCGCATTTCATTTAAGAAAAACAATTTAACATAGGCTACAGGCCATAGCATTTCCCTTATACAATTAAATGATTAACGCTCTGCCGAAATACAACCAAAATCTAATAATATATATAGGTATGTCATTCCTGAAATGGATTGATAATATTATCATCATGTTAAAACAATCTTGAAAAATGTTAATTTAAAATATCAGATATCCGAAAAGTTAATATAATATTCTTATATTTATTCTTACAATATTTTTTTTTTTTATTGAGCTTGGGCCCGGTGGCTTAAGCCATTAGCTATTTTTTATTTTGTTTGTCGGTTTTTGTTGGTAGGGGGAGGAACAAGTGTGTCTTTGTGTTTGGCAGAATTTTTGATTTTGGCACCCGTAAGTATCTGCCATGCCCGGGTGGGGGATGGCAGCACTTGTTCTCCGGACACCGTGACTTGCCGAAAATGCCGAAAATGCCGCCCATGGCCGAGGTATCGAACAGGCGTCGGTGTGCATCGAACCGAAGCCTTAGTCCACTCGGCCACTCCGTCCCCCTATTATAATATTATATATAGCGTAATATACCACAAAAACGAAAAGATAAGGTTATCACGTATTTTTTAAATTAAACCATTGTCACTCCTGCACTCTTTCTGATACACGCTTGACTATGTAAAATGTTTAATATTCAGTAATTTCACGACTTTTGATTTTCCAATAAAAATTGTACAGTGACTTTACTATTGTTTAAATGTTCAGAACTTTGCATGTAATAGGTCATAGGTACTTACATATTAGTAGAGAATTAGTTAATAGAATATTATGAATGATAATAACATCTGATGTTAACATATACATATATAGAATCAGTTAATACTTCATTGCATACTACCTACAACCTACGCTAGTTATATAATATATATTATAAGCATACAACATTTAATAAATTGTTAGCACATTTACTTAATAACTTTATTTTCAGCTCTTTAAATATTGTTATGTAAGCGATTAAAAACTTTATATTTTGATCTATTTATTTACTCTATTTATATATTTAATATATTTTAATTAAAAACAGATTTCCTACTGTCGTATATTGCAAGGTTGATGTCATGAAATACATAAGAAAGTATTTTAGCATATTACCTTATACAATATACGTCTTATGTGATTATATATATATATATATTTATAAAAGACACATAATTACTTCATTTTTTAATATTAATCAAACAATCTAAACATTATAATTTTCTTTGTATCCAAATATACTGTCTAAAGTAATTAATTCGAACGGATAAGGGAACGTCTATATTATATGATCTGACGACTGGCTGAAGGGCATAAAATAATTTATTATTTATCAAGCAGTATACCTATTAGGTTGTCCGTCGTCATTTTACTATAGCCAATAGTGATTATAATCCTTGCACTGTAGCTACACTTAACAGATCATTTTAATATAAATAAATACTTTTTTCGTTGTTAGTGAAAAGATATTTTATTATGAATTATGCAAATACAAATAGTATAATAAATCTTTAGTTTTATTAAAGTTATAATAATATACGTAACATTTTTAGACGATAAGCAAGGTGAGGAATGAATTAGCTTTTTACAATGCGACCGCTTTAGGTTTTTCAGATGTGTTCTAAGAACTGTGCTCATGGCTCAAAAAGTTTTATGTGGCATTTTTTATTTATCAAAAATTGAGTGTATAGAATGTATAATATATTAGGATATAATATATGGTAGGTTTATACTTTATATATTGGAACTAATAAGAGGTATATATAATTTTTATTATTTTCTTGATAGTTTTAAATGAAAGGGTGGAAAAAAGTTCCGAAAAACATCGAAAATGTTCGAGGAAATGCAGGTGTAACTATATTTTTACCGATCTGTATAGTCATTGTTTTTTGAAAACTTCAATCTATCGTTGTTTTCAAATTTAATATCATACGAATAAATAATTTGAATATATTATAATAGTATATTATACATTATAATAGTGTATATTATACTATCTGTCTACAAATTTTTACAATTTATTAATAATATGATACCTACGTCCTACTTTTATAAATGGTTAACGATTTTTAATTAAAATGATATAATATAATATAATATTAGGTATACAATATAATAAATGTAGTATAAATGAAGATTATACCTTTTTTTATATTTATAATAAAAGTTCCACATGAATAATTTGTGGGGGAAGGATGAAGCTGTTCACTAACGACACCTTAAGTCTTGATTATCGATTCAAGATTATACATTTGACCTATAAATAACATCGTGTCATCGTTTAAAATGTCATGTGGTTTTTATGTACAATACGTATATTATGAATCGATACATTTAATTTGAAAAAATTACCCCGATTAATATCCTTCAAACAAGAACAATTGAATGCTTTCAGGATTTCCGGTCGCAATAGGTCATTACGGCAAAATATAGCTGTTTCGGTTGACTAGTGAAATCGAGCTATAATTTTCGGATTGTAATGATTTTTTATCGAGTTCGGTTTATGATTTCTGTCCGTATAGAAATAGACAGGAAATGAGCGAATAAAATAAAAAAAATAGCGGAGAGAGAGAGAGAGACGAAAAAGGAGCACACGGTTATATTATATATATATATATATATGTGTGTGTTTGATGTATAAAACATGGCGGAAAAACGAGAAGGGGTATTATATTGTCATGCGTGATAGCTTTATATATTTGTGTTTTATTAGGTCGAGAAAATGGTGTTTCTTTTTATTGGGCGGAGTGGTCTCGCATGCACACACACAAAATCCGATTCAATTTCCTGTAAACGATAAATTGAAAAAAAGAAAGCGCCCGCGCGCGAGCACACACACGTACATACACTCACACAGATATATATATATAAACGCAGTGGGGTAAGAAAATAAATAGATTTGCCACCGTATAGCGCAATAGTCCGGGGATAAAAAATGTATAAAGTGTATGTATATATATACGGAGGAAATCTTTTTTTCTAGGGGTTTATAGCCGGAAAGTTTCGCACCGGCCTTTTTTCTACCACGTATAAGTGCATATATATAACTCGTATGTTAGTATTATTACTATTTGCATAAAAATAATAAAATGCCGTCATTGTTTCTTTTATTTTTTTTTGCAGGTCACACACATGTGCTATACCGTATACCCACCTACATGTACCTATATATATTTATTATATTTGTTGTGCTATATTTCGACAAAACGGTAGCATAAAGTGGCCTCAAAAAAAAAACAGTTCGAGAGAGATATAGGGATAAAGAACCGTCGTGAGAGTAGAACGTTCTAGATAGGTGCTCATATATTGTTGCACACGATAATGTTGCATGGACTAGAGAATGTTTTTGAAATTTGATCAGGCGAGTTCACAGTAATAATGTTGGGCTGTAGGAGTAAATCAAGTCTCGTGAAATAATAATAAACGTAATTTTTATATTAAAAAAAAAACAATATGGGCAAATAGCCTATATAAAATGTAAGGTTTATAGTATTACTATTGCTGATCGTAAAATTAAAATGGTACAAAAAACAATAAAGCCTCGGAATCGTTTGATTAAAACTTATAACATATATATTTATCGACCCGTCGAGGTCGGAAAAATACTTATTTACAACAATAATCGTATATATCTACGATAAGTGTACAGTTTATTCTAATTTTGTCAAAATAGTAACATAATAATATATATATTATATACTATATTATAGCCATATGGTTACATGTAGGCCTATATACATATAGTATAATATAAAGGTTTATTAATATTAACATTAAAAAAATCGATAACAATTCGATCGATTATATAATGGAATTTAAATTATTCTAATGTTTGGTACACCTTTAAGGTTCGAACCAAAAGAAAAAGGAGAGAAAAACAAATCAAGAAGATTTTATTTCATACTATATTAGGTATAGAACTTATGGGCGGGTTAACATTATATGGTAATAACTGGGTAAAATGATTTTATTATGTAAAAATATGATTAAACAGGAAATAGAGCGGAATAACGTATGAATGGCTTTATCCCTTATATAGTAAAGCTTATAATTCGTATACATAGACATTAGACATTACAAAGAGACTATTTCTTGATAGGTGTAATATAATTATTGATTAACCAATAATGATAATATATGATGTATAGTGATACTTCAGTTATATAATATACTTATAGTAATAGTAATTGGTATTAACTATTCGTTATACCTATATGTGCTGGTAGGTAGTATATAGGTACCTACCTGTATTTTGTGATACATAATAACTTATTATTATTAATAAGAATAAATACTATTTAAAACATTCAAAGACTGTTCGTAATTAAGATAGGCCCTACCACTATATAGTATATACGCATCTCGTGGAGGGGGGAATTATGTGTCTCAAAAGGAGATTCATAGTTACTCAGAAATACACACTCTATATTGTTCGTCCCCTAGCTGCCCCTTTATAAAAAATAGTTCCTGAGCGGCTGTGCCTCAGTTCATATCTTACAGACTACAGTTAATAGAAATTAATAATGATTTATTGTTTCAAATAAGGTTTTGAAAATAATAATTTTTGTAAAAAAAAATATTTCTTTATAAAACTCGGAGAAAAAAACTCAAAGAGCAGAACATTTTAAGTAATGATTTATAGTTTAAAAATAAGGTTTTGAGGTTTTAAAAAAAAAGTGTGCATATAAGTACCACTCTGCTGTACAATAGAAGTTGAATGAGTCACCTTGATGGATGTGTTTAATTTAAATTCAATGCCAAATCATTGTATTCCGAAAAATGATTTAGAGTGGAGACGACACATTACGTTAGCCTACAGTATTTCATGTGATATTAATATTGCTATTAGTATAATAATATAAAAGTAAATACTAACTTACTATCCTAAAATGATCAGTAATTTAATGGTTACAGTGTGAACTACTTATGAGGAATATTGTATTTAATTGTCAAGCTAATAACAATTTAACATTTTAGAAAACTTTAACTACAAAATAGTTCGCAAATGTTCTTGAACATTTGAAGTTTAAATGGTTATAAAAAAAATTGTGCCTGTGTACCTTTAGTATTTTTACCTTCAGCATCTTTTCTGGTAGGAAAGTGAATATAATTGATGCATTCAGCCATTCAGGAGGTCAACATTTAAAATTTCCAGTAGTTTTCGAAAGCGTCAAAAAGAACAAAAACAAAACTCAGGAATAATGGGAATGATAAAATACAATAAAAAATAGATTTCATTTTTTTGGTGTACCTAACTCAAAAACGTATAAACTGAAACACTTAAAATGTTCACCAAATGTTTTTATTAACATTTTCCATGCTTGGTAAAATTTGTAGCCATGAGAACAATTCAGTACGATGCACTCAACGTGTTAATTTATTTATGATAATTATTATTTTTAATTCAGAGCGTGTAGCAACTAATACATTGATTTTATAATGATGTATGTTTTTTTGGTCTGAAAACACTTTAACTAGTAGGTCTTGATGAAAGTATCTGGTAGAAAATTAGGTCCATAGTTAATACTTAATACTATTAAGTATTAGGAAGTCTAAGTTTAAAATTCAGTACCTTATTAATCTATATAATACTAGCTGATCCCGTGCACTTCGTTACCCGTTAAATGTATATCAACTCTATATGACTCAAACTTTGTTCAATTCGTTATTTAATATGCAGTGTATGGTGTTCAAAATTTATCTTAACTTTTCAGTTGCCCGGAATTAAAATTCTGATTCACAGCAGTACCTGTTTTATCAGGTAGGCAATCTACCTGCGGTAGATCGCGAACCCGTGATGTCTGTACGTAACTTTATAATTTAACTCTAAAGTTACACCAAGTATGTTACTGAACTTTTCCTAAACGGTTGGACTAATTGTGAATGTCGAGTCTGTCGACCAATATTTCCTCCTCGTACACGAATACGTGGCATCGTGATTGTTTTATGTACCATGTACGTAACTTATATGTGAGTATAATACGTTCAATATTTATGTAATTGTGATACATAACACAGCGTACAAGAAAATTAAATGCATTGAATGAATACACTTATTTCACGGCAACCAATAATAGTTTATAATAGTTTAAGACCCATGGCAACCATTTATAAACAAAAATTTCCACCGTAAATCTCTAAATCCCCGTTTGAGCACATCCTCTGGTTGGACCTAGGGTGATGATTTGTAGCCTATGTGTTACTCTAATGTATAAGCTATATTGTTGTTAAGTTTCACTAAAATCGATTCAGTAGTTTTCACGTGAAAGAGTAACAAAGTCACAGACTTTCGTAATTATAATATTAATAGGATGTAAAAATTAATGTTTGTGTGTCGTTTAATGCATTCCTAAACCGTTCATCCGGTATTCCGGTTGCTATAACATTTGGTACTGAGGTATATGTTTAATATGAGAAGAAGATAGGCTAATTTAAAAAGAGTAAATTATTAGAGGTCGGACCCGGAGAGGTGCTCAAATAACAGGGATTTTGAGATTTACGATGGAAATGTTTGTTTGTAAATAGTTGCTATTGGTTTTAAATAAACTTTTAATAATAATGATAATAAATATATTTTAGATTCTGAGTGAAACGATGAATGTATTGATTTTACAATGATGTGTGTTTTTTTATTTTTTTTTTATTTTTTTTTTTATTTTTTATTTTTGTGTCTGTCATCACGTTTTAGGACAGTAAAAGTGCTTGGATTTTCTTCATCAGTAGCTTTTCTGATAGGAAAGTGAATCTAGTTGGTACTTTGGGGGGTCAAAAGTATAAATTTCCCAGTAGTTTTCACAAGCGCCGGGAAAAACAACATAAAAATTAAGGAAAAACGGGAATTTTTACGCAAAATTGGTTTTCCAAAAAATCGATTTTGGTTTTTGGTGTAACTCTGAAACAAATGAACGTATATACATGAAATTTTCACTGGTTGTTTATATTTGCATTTTCTATACACGATAACATTTTCAAAATATTTTGATTTATTTTGAACTGTTTAGGGACATTTTCATTTTCCATTTTTTTTTAGTTTTTTTTCTAAAAATATCAATAAAATTTTATTTGTTGGTTGCGAAAGCTTGAAAATTTAATAGAAGGCTCCTAATATATTGCTTCAAAGGCAGATGAAAAATATTAAAAATCATTAGTCAGAATTTTTTTTTATAAGCATTTAAAGTTCAAAAAGGTGGGCAAGTGGGTGTCGCTCTGCTGTACAGTAGGTTACAAGTGGGTCACTGTATAATGGATGGTATTAAATTTGAATTCAATGATCTAATATCATTGTATAAGAAAAACGATTCTGAGCGGTGACGGTATGTCAGTCTAGTATAAGACATATTATATACATATCTATGGTATTAAACAAAAAATTGACCTATAATAGGTACCTATAATAAATTCCAAATTAATCATATCACAATATCCATTAGATACTTATAACGCGTTATACATCAAAAAAAACCGTGATACTATCATAGATATATAATAGTACACTTTAGAAGTTTCAAGTACCCACGAATAATATTATTCAATCACAACAAAATAACTAAAATAGTTATTCTAGGTTTTTTAATATGTAATTTCGTCCAAATTTGAAATTAAAATGTCTGTAAAAAATAAGTGTGTTTATATATTTTTTAGATTTTTTGGTTACAGTATGAATTATTTAAGAGAATCTTTGTTTTAAATTTTCAACTCTTAGTTATAAAAACTGAACATTTTATAATTTTTTAATTCCAACGATTGATTATTTTCGAGATTTTGATAAATTTTGTCAAAATTCCAACTTTAAATGCTTATAAAAAAAAATCGTGCTTATGTATTTTTAAAATTTTTCAACTGATATTGTAACAATATATAAGAAAGCTTGTATTCAATTTTCAGACTTTTTGGCCCACCAAATAAAATTTTATTGACAATTATAAAAAAAAAAACTAAAAAAATTTAAAACTGAAAATGTCCCTAAACAGCTCAAAAAGAGTCAAAATATTTTCAAAATTGTATGGTGTATAGAAAATGATAATTTAAACATTCAGTGAAATTTTCATGTATCTTCAGTTGTTCGTTTTTGAATTGCAACAAAATAAAGAAATCGCTACATGAGAAATCGAGTGAATATCCAATGTTGTAAAAATTTTAATTTCAAGCGCTCATAAAAATTTAACTTGACTGTCCGGTAGAGATTTTTTTATTGATAAAGGTAGATAATCTTATAAGGAATCTTGTGTTTCATTTTCAAATCTTAGATTTAAAAAGAAAAATTTTTACGAATTCTTAACTCAAAATAATTTGCTAATTTTCGTGATTTTTCCATATTTTGTAAATTTTTGAACTTTAAATGCTTATAAAAAAAAATTGTGACTAAGGATTTTTAATATTTTTCATCTGCCTTTGAAACAACATATTAGGAGCCTTCTATTAAATTTTCAAGCTTTCGCAACCAACAAATAAAATTTTATTGATATTTCTAGAAAAAAAACTAAAAAAAAATGAAAAATGAAAATGTCCCTAAACAGTTCAAAATAAATCAAAATATTTTGAAAATGTTATCGTGTTTAGAAAATGCAAATATAAACAACCAGTGAAAATTTCATGTATTTACGGTCATTTGTTTTAAAGTTACACCAAAATCCAAATTTGATTTTTTGGAAAATCGATTTTGCGTAAAAATTCCCGTTTTTCCTTAATTTTTATGTTGTTTTTCCCGGCGCTTGTGAAAACTACTGGGAAATTTATACTTTTGACCCCCCAAAGTACCAACTAGATTCACTTTCCTATCAGAAAAGCTACTGATGAAGAAAATCCAAGCACTTTTACTGTCCTAAAACGTGATGACAGACACAAAATAAAAAAAAAAATAAAAAAAAAAATAAAAAAAAAAAATAAAAAAGGTGGGCAAGTGGGTGTCGCTCTGCTGTACAGTAGGTTACAAGTGGGTCACTGTATAATGGATGGTATTAAATTTGAATTCAATGATATAATATCATTGTATAAGAAAAACGATTCTGAGCGGAGACGGTATGTCCTTTTAGGTATAAGACATATTATATACATATCTATGGTATTAAAAAAAATTGACCTATAATGAATTCCAAATTAATCATATCACAATATCCATTAGGTACTTATAACGCGTTATACACCAACAACAAACCCTAATACTATCATAGATATATATAGTAGATTACCAGTGTTGGGTAAATTACTTTTAAAAAGTAATAAAGTTACTTTACTCGTTACTTAGAGAGAAATGTAATAAAGTTACTTTACTCGTTACTCAAATAAAATTGTAATGAAATTACTTTACTTTTCAAATAGAAAAGTAACTACGTTACTTTCTCGTTACATTTTTTTTTTTTTATAATTTTTTTTAATTGCTTAGCTATTATCATTTAAAAAGCAAAGGAACTAGAAATACACTTCCTACAGAAGATATGGTATAATTTGAAAAAGATGTACCTACAGTTAATAACATAAATACATACCTAACAATATTAATTACTTATAACTTTTAAGTTATAACTATTAAAAATAGTAGTAATAAATTGTACATAATATGAATATTCGGTCATTACTCATTAGTCATTACTAATAAAGATATTAGATAAGTTTATTATTTTCACCGTTTCTTGTAAAATGCCAAACAGCAATAATAATTATTTATAACACTGCAATGTAAATAATTCGATTTATCATTGGTTATCCATCAATATTTATTTTTAGTTCATGTACAGACGTATAGTTTATGCTTAATAATAGACAATAGTTAATAAGAACATTAGGAACGTATAATAATTAACCACTTGTATAATAAATAATACCCGCATTAGACATTATATTTTTAAGTTTTTTTTTTTTTTGAAATTCGCAATACTAAAGGTAGGTACTAAATAATTTAAAACTGTAACGCGTTATACTATGTAAATTACTCATCAAAAGTAATTTTCATTACATTTTCGTTATTTGAAAATAATTGTAATTAAATTACGTAACGCGTTACAAACAAAGTAACGGCGTTACAGTAACGCGTTCCTTTCGTTACGTTACTACCCAACACTGTAGATTACTTTAGAAATTTCAAGTACCCACGAATAATATTATACAATCACAACAAAATAACTAAAATCGTAATGCTTGGTTTAAATATGAAATTTTGTCTAAATTTGAAATTAAAATGTCTGTAAAAAATAAGTGTGTTTACATATTTTTTAGATTTTTTGGTTACAGTATGAATTATTTAAGAGAATCTTTGTTTTAAATTTTCAACTCTTAGTTATAAAAACTGAACATTTTATAATTTTTTAATTCCAACGATTGATAATTTTCGAGATTTTGATAAATTTTGTCAAAATTCCAACTTTAAATGCTTATAAAAAAAAATCGTGCCTATGTATTTTTAATATTTTTCAACTAATATTGTAACAATATATCAGGAGCCTTGTATTAAATTTTTACACTTTTTGGCCCAACAGATAAAACTTTATTGATATTTATAGAAAAAAAAACTAAAAAAAATTGAAAGCTGTAAATGTCCATAAACAGCTCAAAAAGAGTCAAAATATTTTCAAAATTGTATGGTGTATAGGAAATGCTAATATAAACATTCAGTGAAATTGTCATGTATCTACAGTTATTCGTTTTTGAATTACAACAAAATAAGGAAATCGCTACATGAGAAATCGAGTGAAAATCCAATGTTGTAAAAATTTGAATTTCAAACGCTCATAAAAATTTAATTTGACTGTCCGGTAGAGATTTTTTTATTGATAAAGGTAGATAATCTTATAAGGAATCTTGTGTTTCATTTTCAAATCTTCGATTTAAAAAGAAAAATTTTTACGAATTCTTAACTCAAAATAATTTGCTAATTTTCGTGATTTTTCCATATTTTGTCAATTTTTGAACTTTAAATGCTTATAAAAAAAAATTGTGACTAAGGATTTTTAATATTTTTCATCTGCCTTTGAAACAACATATTAGGAGCCTTCTATTAAATTTTCAAGCTTTCGCAACCAACAAATAAAATTTTATTGATATTTTTAGAAAAAAAACTAAAAAAAAATGGAAAATGAAAATGTCCCTAAACAGTTCAAAATAAATCAAAATATTTTGAAAATGTTATCGTGTATAGAAAATGCAAATATAAACAACCAGTGAAAATTTCATGTATATACGTTCATTTGTTTTAGAGTTACACCAAAAACCAAATTCGATTTTTTGGAAAATCGATTTTGCGTAAAAATTCCCGTTTTTCCTTAATTTTTATGTTGTTTTTCCCGGCGCTTGTGAAAACTACTGGGAAATGTTTACTTTTGACCCCCCAAAGTACCAACTAGATTCACTTTCCTATCAGAAAAGGTACTATTGAAGAAAATCGAAGCACTTTTACTGTCCTAAAACGTGATGACAGACACAAAAATATATATAAATAAAAATATAAATAAAAAAAAACATACATCATTGTAAAACCAATACATTCATCGCTCCGCTCAGAATCTAAAAAAAACACACATCATTGTAAAATCAATACATTCATCGTTTCACTCAGAATCTAAAATTGACAAAATATGGGAAAATCACGAAAATTAGCAAATTATTTTGAGTTAAGAATTCGTAAAAATTTTTCTATTTAAATCTAAGATTTGAAAATTAAACACAAGATTCCTTATAAGTTTGTCTACCTTTATCAAAAGAAAAATGTTTATAAGAAAGTCAAATTAAATTTTTATGAGCGTTTGAAATTCAAATTTTTACAACATTGAATATTCACTCGATTTCCCATGTAGCGATTTCCTTATTTTGTTGTAATTCAAAAACAAATAACTGTAGATACATGAAAATTTCACTGAATGTTTAAATTAGCATTTTCTATACACCATACAATTTTGAAAATATTTTGACTCTTTTTGAGCTGTTTATGGACATTTACAGCTTTCAATTTTTTTTAGTTTTTTTTTCTATAAATATCAATAAAGTTTTATCTGTTGGGCCAAAAAGTGTAAAAATTTAATACAAGGCTCCTGATATATTGTTATAATATCAGTTGAAAAATATTAAAAATACATAGGCACAGTTTTTTTTTATAAGCATTTAAAGATCAAATTTTGACAAAATTTATCAAAATCTCGAAAATTATCAATCATTGTAATTAATAAATTATAAAATGTTCAGTTTTTATAGCTAAGGATTGCAAATTCAACACAAAGGTTCTCGTAAATAGTTCATACTGTAACCAAAAAATCTAAAAAATATATGAACACAGTTATTTTTTACAGACATTTTAAATTCAAATTTGGACGAAATTTCATATTAAAAACCTAGAATAACTATTTTAGTTATTTTGTTGTGATTGAATAATATTATTCGTGGATACTTGAAACTTCTAAAGTGTACTTTTATATATCTATGATAGTATCACGGTTTTTGTTGATGTATAACGCGTTATAAGTACCTAATGGATATTTTGATATGATTAATTTGGAATTTATTATAGGTACCCATTATAGGTCAATTTTTTGTTTAATACCATAGATATGTATATAATATGTCTTATACATAGACTGACATACCGTCTGCGCTCAGAATCGTTTTTCTTATACAATGATATTATATCGTTGAATTCAAATTTAATATCATCCATTATACAGTGACCCACTTGTAACCTACTGTACAGCAGAGCGACACCCACTTGCCCACCTTTTTTTTAATTATTATTATTATTCTAAGGCATTTTGGTTATCACTGTAAAGACAGCAGCTATAGAAAACGTAAAATCACGTAATAACGTATTTGAAATAAAAAATGGACAGCTGTCTGTGGCCTGCTCACACGTCGGAAAACCTTCCGATTTATTAGTGTAAGCACCAGAAGGAAAAACAAAAAATATTGAGTATCCAAATGCACTTCAATAAATAGCATTCAGTCTAAAACTTGAATTGTCAAACTTTTCTCGAGTAAAACGAATAAAAATAAAAATAAAAATACATAATTATGATCCAAAATAAATTGAGTTTTGTTGTAACAATATCACTTCGTATATTTTAACCGTTATATTATAAAATAATACATATTATTCATATAGAGTTGGCATTTTTAATGGGCAACGAAGTGCACGGGATCAGCTATCTTATGAAAAACTCGGGAAAAAACGCAAAAAATTAATGTTTCCGCCCAGGATCGAACTGGGGACCTTCTGCGTGTTAGGCAGATGTGATAACCGCTACACCACGGAAACAGTTGAAGTAATTGTAAAAAACAAAATCAAATAAGTCTACTTCTGATTTTATTATCCTAAATTTTATTACCTAATCAGGGTCGAGCCAATAGAGCGTACCCACGCTTCGCACTCCAGACGATGTAGATTTGCGTCGAAAACAAAACAATAAAATTCTGCTCAATACAAAAATGTAATTTGTTTCACTTTAAAACAAATTAATAATAATTTTTTTTTAAACTTATTCACAATTCATTTTATTTTATTGTAAATTATTCATCAATCAAGTTAGGTAATTTTAATAGATAGGTAGATTTCAAGAAAAATATTAAGATACCTATGTATATAAAGTAAAATAAAAATTGTACCTAAATGTAATTTTAAGACTTAAAATGTAGGTATACCTAACGTAGATAAGTATACATCGTGTACCTACCTATAAATGAGCAGGTGCCTATTATTTCAGTAATTCAGTTAATAATAAAAATATAAAATATATAAGGTAGGTACCTATGCAAAAATCAAGAATATTATGATTCATTGTCCAATTATTATTATACTTTATTCACATTGTACCTACCTATGTGCTTAAACTGCAGTGAGACAGATAAATAGGTACTAACTTTATCAGGTAAATTCTAATAATTTAAATTATTTAAGTGTGGCACAAATACTTATGCGGTATGTCATTTCGGTTTTCCTTTTCTGTCGTGACAGCACCATAATTAATATTTAGATGTGGCGCCGACTACATAGGTAAGCACTCAAATAGGTAGGTACTAGGTACCTACTGATGGCTCAAATTACAAGTACTAAAATTGGTGTGAAAATACCATCTCCTCACAAGTGACATGCCTTAGGTACATGTTTAGGTTATAATTTTTTTATAGATATCTTTAATACAATTTGAAACGCGACTCCTGTTCAAAAGCTACAGGACCGTGTACGGGAAACGAGAATAGGTTGGCATAAGGTTAACACGGAAAACGGAAAACACGGTGGGCACATTGTGTTAAATGTATAGGTCGATGATGGTAATTGCTAGACATAAATATTTTAATATCCATATAAACATTATATTATAATATTATACATTATACCTACATTTTACATTTATACATTAAATTATACAAAGAATAAAATAAGCGTTTATGTTATATACTCGTATGTCGTAAATCATTAAATTACGATGATTTTTAAAATCGTTATAAAAATCTAAACGAATTAGTGCATTACGCCGTTACAACTATTACAACTATAATATTGATACCTTTATATAGTCACATGAGTAATATTTATTTATTTAATATGTTTTAACGATGTACCGAATTCAATTAACACTATTTATCAACATGTTTAGATTTTGTATTTACAAATAACATATTATTAAAAATAATCCTATACCTATTAAATGTCAAAAGTAGAAATTAGAAAGGAAGGATCCGCATTGGCGCCTAACCCCACAGAGTTTATTGCGCATCTAAGTTGGTGATGGAATGAGGAATAAAAAAGGGAGTAGTAGATGTAGAAGAACGCCGAGGAACATAATATCTAATAATAAAAATAATTTATGGCTTGGATGAGCTGCGTGTTGGCTACAATCAATCACGCAACGTGGTTCAGAGTAAGTAACGTCCGCTGTCACTAGTTCCTGGATGGGTAACCTCCCGGGTTTGTAGTGCCAAAAACCTTGTCGTACATACACGTGTTGCTAACCAACCGTACCAACTCTACCAACCTTACAGGCTAATGACCTTAGCCATCGAAGCCTTAATCTAATAAAAAAATAATATGTTTATTATATATTATTATGTGTACGATCAAAATATATGCTGATATTTTATTTACACGTATATATTATAATATATTATATTCGATGGGCATAGCCGTATAGGTATTATATACGTGCACGTAACTTCGTGGTTGAAAATAATATATAATATAAATAATAATTCATATTGTGTTTGATTTCCAACACCCCCGCCACCCAGTCCGAGACAATCTGTTGCAGGAGGAGACCGCGGTTTTTCCTCTCTTCTGCTTCCACCGCCGTGGAATAAAATATGAGATGGTATCTAGGGAAATATACTGCTCACGTATATACGCGAGTACACGCGCCTATCCATATCGTATGATAGTATGAATGCACAATGCCCCCTTTCCCACCCAACCCATCCGATCATTCCGCGACCGTTTCGACGGGGCAACTTTATATATATATATGTGTATAAAATACGTTGTAGACATTACAAGTTTATATCGGCCATTTTGCCAGAACTTATTTGTAGTTTGGGAATTGCGGTCATCAATTTCATCCCAGCGGACGTTTCGAACTGATCTTTTATCGACGGCGCAGAGGCGGCGGCGCGTCCAACGCCACAACTGCACACGTATAATATATAAGTGTAAAGTGAGGATGTATGTATGCATGTATATATATATATATATAGGCTTTGTCCCTTTATTCCCCGCCTCTCCACTAAAGGCGGCAGCCGATTTAACCTTTTTTAACCTCCGCAAGTCTCTCACATGTATATGTATATATGCCACCATATTCTTATTACGCTCGTCCCCTCGCCGACAATCCATATATGTAGTATAGGCACCTATGTTATACAGACTTTGCCACGATGAAAATAAAAGCAAAATTATTGCAAAATTATTGTATTTTAATATTCTATACTATATACGCTGATTGACGAAGAAATGTAAAAACTCGAATGACACTTAAGAGTCATACCGCATCTCCTCGTCCCGCCATCGGTAACTGGCACAGATATCGGTCTCGGCGATACCTACAGCTCCTATATAAATATAATTACATACATTATACATATAAATGCGAATTTAAAATATCTATAGATTGAAACGCCTTCCAATTTACCAAAAAGTGACCATGACCGATTAAGTGTTAAAAATATTAAGCTTAGATTAATTATGCTATATATTTATTCTTCAAGAAGATAATATGGGATATATGGGGTGGGTATTATATAGATCTAATATTCAAATTTCAAAGGCCACCAAATCACAGTGGTGGTCAAATGATTTTGTCATTGGGAGGGGGATATATATGTCTATCAGTGTTATCACTAATGGGCAACTTATTTGGTCAAAGTATTCAATAATTTCAGAGCATACTCTTATTGTATACCTGCCGGTGCAGATTATGTGCTAATATAAATTTAAAAAAAAAAAATAATTTAGATTTCAGATTTGATTTCAAGTATTCAACCTAAATACAATATTTATTTTTATAATAATAAAACGAAAATTTAAGAAAATAAAAGATAAAACGTTATTCAGTAACGTAGTCGAAACCATTTCTACAAATTATTTATGACATTATGCATAGATAGGCATGGTTATAAATTATAACTTTTAAGTATAATGTTTTAAATAAATTGATAACAAAATAAATGTTTGTCCGTTGTGCCTACAACATAGGCAATCTTATAGCACACAACGAGTGCTGTAAATTGTTATTACTCTTTTTTAAGTATCTGTAGAATTGTATAATTTGTTTTAATGAAAACAGTATAATATTAATTATAATACCTTTATATGCCTATACTACACTCGTTTTAATAGTCACGAATCACGATTGTGTATGAACATATTACGATTGGTATTATGGTATTAACATAATTAATACCATAATAATATAATATGCGTTATCATTACTATTACTTATTTGTATTCATAATTTAATTACCTTTTTTTTTTTATTATTATGGTATCGAGGACTGGAGGAGGAACTATGGTGCCAAAATAATTTAATTACCTAGTCAAATATATAATATAATATTTAATAATCATTTGGAACAAAATGTCAGCTATATAGAGGAAGGTTTATAATGTATTATGCTTAACTCGTAGGTACTTAAATTGTAGTTTTGTATTTTCATGTGACGATTTACAATTACTAAGTTTTGTATTTCGGTTTAAAAACAATTTATAAAAAGGTGCTCTGCTCTACAGTAGGTTACGAGGGGGTCACTGTATAATGGATGGTATTAAATTTGAGTTCAATGATAAATCATTGTATAAGAAAAACGATTCTGAGCTGAGACGGTATTAAAAAAAAATTGACCTATAATAAATTCCAAATTAATCATATCACAATAGCTATTAGTTACTTATAACTTGTTATACATCAACAACAAACCTTGATACTATAATAGATATATAATGGTATACTTTAGAAGTTTCAAGTACCCACGAATAATATTACATAATCACAACAAAATAACTAAAATAGTTATTCTAGGTTTTTTTAATGTAATTTTGTCCAAATTTGAACTTAAAATGGCTATAAAAAGAAACTGTGCTTATGTATTTTTCAGATTTTTTGGTAACAGAATAAACTACTTACGTGGAATCTTGTTTTAAATTTTCAATCCTTAGATATAAAAGTTGAACATTTTATACATTTTTAACTACAAAATAATTATTCAATTTTAAATTTGATAAATTTTGTCAAAATTCGATCTTTAAATGCTTATAAAAAAAATTGTGCCTATGTATTTTTAATATTTTTCAACTGATATTGTAACGATATATCAGGAGCGTTGTATTAAATTTTTACACTTTTTGACCCAACAGATAAAACTTTATTGATATTTATAGAAATAAAAACTAAACAAATTTAAAACTGTAAATGTCTGTAAATAGCTCAAAAAAAGTCAAAATATTTTCAAAATTATATGGTGTATAGGAAATGCTAATATAAACATTCAGTGAAATGTTCATGTATCCACAGTAATTCGTTTTTGAATTACAACAAAATAAAGAAATCGCTACATGAGAAATCGAGTTATATTCAATCGCTCATAAAAATTTAATTTGACTTTCTTATAGACCTTGTTTTTTGATAAAGGTAGATAATCTCATAAAGAATCTTGTATTACATTTTGAAATCCTAGATTTAAAAAGAAAAATTTTTACGAATTCTGAACTCAAAATAATTTGCTAATTTTCGTGATTTTTCCATAGTTTGTCAATTTTTGAACTCTAAATACTTATAAAAAAAAATGTGACTAAGGATTTTTAATATTTTGTATCTGCCTTTGAAACAATATACTAGGAGCCTTCTATAAAATTTTCAAGCTTTCGTAACTAACAAATAAAATTTTATTTATATTTTTAGAATAGAAACTAAAAAAAAAATGAAAATGAAAATGTCCCTAAACAGTTCAAAACAAATCATAATATTTTTAAAATTTTATCGTGTATAGAAAATGCAAATATAAACACCCAGTGAAAAATCGATTTTGCGTAAAAATTCCCGTTTTTCCTTAATTTTCCTTTTGTTTTTCCCGGCGCTTGTGAAATCTATTGTTAATTTTAAAATTTTACCTGCTCAATGCACCAACGATATTAACTTTCCAATCGAACAAGATATTGAAGTTGAAAATCGAAGCATTATTTCGACTACTTATCGTGTACAGAGACACAAATAAAATAAATAAAAAAAAAAAAACATCATTGTAAAATCAATACATTCATCGTTCCACTCAGAATCTAAAACTGTAGATACAAAAAGACTAATATTTTAGATATTTCTAAGAAAACATATAGTTTTCTCGTTGCCTCATTACAATATTATAATTTATTAAATTATTTAAATTAAATTATTTATTATTTAACATTTAAAGTTTAAATCCACATTAAAACTTTTTTTGTTCAAGCAATCCATGGCATCTAAGCTAGGCCATTGGATGTTACGTTAAATGTTACATTTATTTTGGATTAAGAGAAGGTTACATATTGTTTCATTATTGATATTATTTATACAAAATGCAATTATAAATAAAGTGTATAATACTATAATATAATATACTATATATTTACATTATTATAGTTGATTGATGAAGTTTGTTCTTGATAATATGAATTCAAGTAGTTTAAGGATATTGCTTGGATCCGGGCTTAGCGCTTCTGAAAGGTGGTTGGAAATTCCCAATTATCATTCCTCTATATAGCAACTTTTATTTTACATATTATTGTTCATTCAAATAATATAATCATATTCTTAGAAATTTTAATATTGGTACTTTATAAGTAGAACTGCAAAAAAACAATGTCTTAATTTTATTTCTAAAATGTATAAGTCAGTTAATTATTGAAAAATATAATTAATTTAATTGTGTAGTGTGTACATAATATTTAGACTTTAGAGTCATGTTAATGAATGTAATAAATTAAAATAAGAATTTATTAAATGAAATACATTTTTTGGATTATACATTTACCTACGCAGTATTATAAATTTTAGTTTACTGAATGACCTTTAAACAACATATATATAGTTAAAAATATAGATAATTATTATATAATATAGTATATCATACTATAGTAGGTATACTTAGGTTTTTAAATTTAAATTTTATAATTTAATACAAACCGTAATGACTTTTTTTAGAAATTCAATTATTGTTTTGGAATTATATAGTGTATATTAAAAATGTATTCATTTTTGGCAATTGTTCTATGTATCATGAAGTGTATTTTTAAAAATGCACGATTTTTTTTTATTTAAACTTAATAACAAGTACCTATTTAATCGGTTTATTTTTAATCGAACCTTTCAATCGTGTATTTGTCACAGATCTATATGGATAGTATACTATAATATTTTATATTATTATATTAATATACACTATCTACTATATAATGTGCTTGGTACATAGGTAATAAGTATAGGTACTAATTTATTTATTGTATAATTCCTAATAATTCAAATTTAAAAAATCAAACTGTATAGGTACTCAATAGGTAGATACCTCAATTACTCAGTAATTACTCACTGCAGGTGTACCTACCCTAAATAAAATTACTATACGGATATATATTATATGAATATTATGATATTTTTATCATAATAAATTATATTATAAATGGTTTTTCTTAACACAATAGTATCCTGACGGTTAATATTATAATAAAATCATACTTAAATACTCTCTAGGATAAAAGAAAATGTTATTAAAACATTGACCATTATGATTTAATTTAAATTACATTATAATAGTAATAAATAATAATATATATAGGTATCACATAATATATTATTATATTCATTATAATATGTAGATCATAGGCTATTATTATTAATAGGTTTATCAATGTGTAGGTTATCTATGTAATAACTTCATACGTTCTTAACCATCACTTTAGATGTATATTTGTTTTATATAATAATATATTTCATTAAAACCCCAATAGGTACTCTTTATTTTTACAAAAATAACATAAATCGTATTTTCTTCGTGATTAAAATATGATTTATGTTTTACAAGTAATTTATTCCTTGAGTGGCTTACAATGTAAGCTGATTCTAAATGCGAAGTAATAATCCACAGATTTATTTTTTGAGCAGTATATGTTCAACAGTTATACCATACAACATTTTAATACTATAAGAATTAAGTTCAACCGGATATTAAATTTCTTCATACTTTATTAGACGATTGAACGATTCTATAATTAATATTTATATATATTATAAACATTAATGAACCTGGGGCAAAATTTACATATAGGTAGGTAACTATACAGATTATATATTACATTGCTATGTTGGAGACTTGTAAAATATTTTTTTTCCATATTCGGAGCTCTAAAAGATTTTAAATACCATGTAGGTACAAACCAAAAATTGTATTCTTTAAAAAAAAAATTATTTACTAAACGTTTTCCCATTTCAGTTGAATATATGTTCGGGATCCCTCGTCATTCCCTCCGGATAAATTTTATGACTCGCAGTCATATTTTATATACGAGATTGTCGCCAAACATATACAGTGGCAGTGGTGGTTTTGATAAAACATCAAGGGGGGAGAGGGCAATTATCAATTTTTGGGCCTCCCCCCACCATAATTCAAGCAATTCAAGTATTTAGTGTGATTTCAATTAAAAAATTGACATGCAAAAAAAATCCAAGGATGGTGAGCGCTCCCTTCGCCCCCCCCCCCCTAAAAACCACCACTGTACAGTGGTAATCATTATATAATATATTATCATGTAAATTCTGTATATATAATATAGAACAATAGAAAATTATTTTAATAGTTATATACTTAAGAGGACGTGATACCCGCATGTGTTGTCTCCGTCTTACAAGTACATAACTTAGCAAATTTTACGTTCAGCAAAACACTTGTAGCTCCGTTAATTTAAAAAATAGAGTAAATTAACCTCTTTTAAAATATAAAGGTAAGATTATTATCTAGACAACCTTATGGGCTTTTTATAATATTTTCATTTTTAAGCTAGTTATGAGTACTTTAAGATCTATAAACAATTTACAATTTTAAAATACACATAGCTCACTTAAAAATTAAGATATAATAAAAAGCCCATGAGGTTGTCTAGATAATGATGATATTACCTTTAGATTTTATAAGAGGTTAATTAACTCTAATTTTTAAACTACCGGAGCTACACGTGTTCTGCTTTGCTTAGAATTTGCTATGTTACGCAATTGTAAGACGGAGACAACACATGCGGGTATCATCACGTCCTCTTAAATGTACATGTATAAGTTAAGGACTTTGTAAATTATTAAAAAAAAAAATGTATTGTAGAAATGCTATGGTAAAATACTAACTTTGTGTGTAATCAATAAAGAATTAAAAACTGTTACAAGTTGATGATTTTTAAAATATGTATAGATGTCTACTACATTTGATATGCTGAAATTACAAATAAAAAATATTTATAATTATAGAACATGTGGTATGTATTATATGATACATAAATAACATGGGTACCTTTTATTAGAAAGCCACTTTATTTGCATTTTTCAGGTATACATGTATATATTATTGTGTACCTATATAGGCTATAGGTAGGTAATCAAAACATGTTTCTCCACGTGGAAAATAGACTAACACATAATATAATATTACATAGTATAATATATAATTTATATCTATAGACACGGTATACGAACTTACACAGCATAATATTATAATTGAAATTTAACGACATTTTTTACAGTGAATATAATAATATATTATATTAAATATGTATACAGGCTTAATAGACAATGGGCGGCGGTGGCGGCAGAAATAGTGGCGGCCCGTGACGCCCTGCAGGCGGCTAAAACTTTCGTGCGCAGTCATTACCGGACTTATACAGCCATAAGGGTGGGTCGGAAAGGGCCCGGGGGAGCGGGTTGTAGAAGCAGCTCCGGAGGAGGATTACCACTTCATTTAAAGCCGCCATTTCGTAAACGGCTCACTCCGATTGGCCGGTTCGGTTTAATCGATGACACCCGGACGAGCTTTTAGTGTGGCGACGGTGGCGGTGGAGTTGGTTAACGACGTAGTCGTCAGCGGCGGCGTTCTGGGTAAACGCCGCCACGCCGCCGGGTGAAAGCGAGACGGGTTATATATACGGTGGCGGCTGCGACGATGGTGGTGGCGGTGCCGTTTTATTAATGAACTTGGCACAGTATGCTGTTTGTTTCCATTTTAGTTTAAAAGCTTTCCTCTTGTTGTAGTTCCTTTTTTCCATTTCTTCCTTCCTCTCGTTCCCGTCCCATCATCACTTCGACAAAGCGAATCCAATTAAACAACGAAAATACCCCGGACCAGTTTTTATTGTTCTCCACCCTCTCTTTCTCTTTCTATCTGCGCATTTATATATAGAGCTCCGCTTTTTGTTTTTCACCCTCGAAATTACTTCACTAACGTCTTGCTTGACTTACCCTACCATTCCGCTGATTCCCGCGCACAAACTCGTCCTCTGGGGCAGTTTGTGCGGAGACAAATACTAAACGCGAAACACCCTCCCCAATCCCCGACCGCATCCATAAACATACACCGCACCAGCGCATAATACGTTTCGGGTGTATATATATATATATATATTATATTGGAGAATCGAGCCGCAGATGAAATTGCGCCCAAACTTTGTATAAATACGGACTTTAGAGGTCATTGTGACTCCACTGACGCTTTAATGGAGACTATATAATATACGCTGCGATAATGGTGAAACTCCACTCCGTGCGTTAATAAATCCATTTACAAAAATATTATTTAACCTAGTATGTATTATACGTATGAATATTAAAATATGCATGTTTCTGCGCAAGCGTCTTAAAATAATTTTTTGATAATTTAACTGTAGGAGAAAATATTATATAGATAACCTATAATAAATAATGAGATCACTATAGCGTTGCTTGTTGTTATACATTCTAGAAGATTAGACAAGTTTTATTATATAATTATACATTTTATTGTAACGATTTTGAATAAATTGTATTACGAGTAATATTTAAAAATAATTAGACCTCTTCAAATATTATGTCTAGTATGGTCCAATAACATGTTAGCTGTCTGAGAAAAAAAAAACGAGTAGTTTGAAAAAAAATTATGAGCTTATAACAGTATAATAACAACATCATAACCTGTACTGGATATACATTATAATAGTACCTATACCTATATATATTTTTCAGCGTGTGTAGTTTATAGACCCTATATAGTTAACCTGAAATGATGATTCAAAGAAATAATTATATGAAACACACTCTTCAAGTATTTCCCCGGTATAAAAAATAAAACTCAAAATAATTAGATACGAAACGAATTTTAGAATCATGCTTGTGATAATAAGTCACATTTGGTGTAGGTATAATATTATAAGAATTTGTAAAAACATAAAAAATGTATCCAATACACGTTAAACAAAGTCAGCATTTGTACAAAAAAACCTTGAATGTACTTAATTCTTGAGAATCTTTACACATTTTATAACTAGTACATAAATTTCAATTATATACGTTTGAAAACTAGTTTGCTAAATACCTATATAAGGTTGTTAAATCGTATTCCGTTTAATTTTGAACTTAAATTGACGTCGTCATCAACCTTTATTAACGAGTTTCGAATAAAAATTGGAAATATAACGTGGACATTTATCACATATCATATTTTAATACAATATAAATATTAAATAATATAAATTCCATGGAAAAAATATAAGGGTATTTTTGAAGGCACTTAAAGTTCTTATAGGTCAAAACCTCTTTTTAACATTTATTGAAAATTAATGTTTTAAGTCACAAATAATTTAATTCAAGAAAATATTATTAGTACAGAGGATATAAAAAAGGAATTAAATAGTTTATATGGTGATGAAAATAATAATGCTCAAGACCAAAAATAAATTATATATACATTTGATACTACCTATATGTTATAACTTATAATATTATTAATGAATAATAAATTAATAGTTTATTATACACACAGTTAATATGGTTATAAAATAATATAACTATACATACATTATTTTCATAAACTATATTATCGTTTCAATCGTTACATAAAATATTGAATATCTTTAAAGGTAATAAAATTGTCTTTTAAATTTATTATTATTTCAAGTTTTATAAGTGTTAAGGATAATATAAGTACCTTAAATATTATATATAAACATGATTACTAATAGTTTAAATTAAAAAAAAAAAAACCTAGAAGAAACTTAGCTGCATACTAGGTTTTTGTTAGTAATAGCAATTTTTTTTATTAGAAATACATTTTAATCATATATTATGTAGGTTGAACTTATTTTTAACAAAAACATCGCATATACTATACAATAATTATTTTGATATTCTATATGTTAAACATATATTATTGCGTTATTAACGTAAAAGTCAATACCAATATGTACACATCGTTGTTAATAGGTTCGTAAACTATATTAATAGTTAAAATATTATGAAAATGTCAGTATAGAGAATATAAAATAACAATATACATCGTAAACGTTATGCCAAAAAATGTAATATTGTAATATTTTTCCTTAATGTATATTTGTTTTTCACAAGTATTCTGAAAAGTACTGAGAATTTTACTCTTGTAATTTTACTCCTTATTCCCGGCCACACATACCAAAATACCAACTGGCAACTAGATATAATTTGATACCAGAAACCAACCTTTAAGTTGAAAATTTAAATTTAAATTTGTTATAGGTACTAAGACAAAAAGTGATGACTGACGTGAAACTAAAAAAAAAATAAAAGTCATACATCATTGTAAGTCACACATCATCGCTACACGCAGAAGTAAAAAACGCAAAAAATTAATGTTTCCGCCCAGGATCGAACTGGGGACCTTCTGCGTGTTAGGCAGATGTGATAACCGCTACACCACGGAAACAGTTGTCCAAATGCTCGATAATTATATGTTTTCAAATTCACTGACCAACTTGTCATTTTCAATTGTGTAGCTAAAAAGTAAAACAGAACTTGAAAAGTACCTTATACTAATATATTATTACCTTATACTTAAACGTTTTTTAATGATCCCATTTGCACTCCCTTATTTATACTTTGTTATTAGCACCTATAATATAGTAATAGCCAATAGGTACCTATATCTACTTATTCAGTCATAGCTGCGGGTAATAATAATTGGTATCCACTATACCCTGTTCAAAATAAGAAGCGACCTGATTTACGCTTGAAAACCGGTTTTACTAGTGGCCGCCTGAATCGCTTCTTAAAATGAACAGACTATATACCAGGTTAATAGAACCAAATAATTGTCAAACTATAATGCATTCATCTCTCTTAAACTCAGTAACTAAAAATTATAACATTTTCAAATGTATTTACAAATAATTTTATCAAAGATACTTTTATAAATGTTTTAATTCGTAGTAGTTATTTCGTTTGTTCACTAGTTGAATAGTTAATATAAACATATTAGGTGCCTATATATTAATCATTAATGTATTATATATTATAATAAAATACAGTATTATTTTTAAAATATTACTAAATTACTGCTACACTGTCAATAATGAACACTGATTCTAAACATAACACGCAATATCAGTATACACTTATAATGTCCTCCTGTCAGTTTAAAAACCAAATTGTAGTTACCTACTATTTTCATCTCCAATTACATACCCCATTAACATTCATATGGAAGGTCTTCTATAAGTGCGATGCTTTCATTTTGACCCGATCCCTCTCGGCTTTTCAAATGGTTTCAATATTCAGTTTACATCAAATATTCAGATGTTTAAGATGTTTACATGTCTGCTACGCTAATATGTCTAACATGAACAACTAAGTGGAGCTACCTACCTACGCTCGAATTTCTATTGGCTATACTCGATGAAAATACATAAGTTTCAAAGATACCTACAATATATTATTTAATTATTTTAATTGAATTTGATACTTATCCAATAAAAGAAGTTCATGAAACAAAAAAAAAAAAAACGAAAAACCGGTTAAGTGGATGTCGCTCTGCTGTACAGTTGGTTAAAGTGGGTCAATGTATAATGGGTTATATTAAACTTGAATTCAATGATATAATATCATCATTCATCGTATAAGAAAAAGGATTTGTCAGTTTGGAAATTTTATATTGTTATTATTTATGATATAGCCTGTAAGTTGAATTATTATTATAATATTATTATTTTTTATTCGTTTCTATGGTGATATATAAAAAATTAAAATACCGTCTTTAGCGGTTTTGTAATTTGTAGGTGGGGTTTTCCGTGTCATTAAATAACTACTGAGAAAATCGAAAAATGACCTTTCTAAAGTGCCATCTTGATCCAATTTTCTAACAGATGAGATACTATAATATGTTGAAATCAAAGCACTCCTTCTGGTAGAAATTTTGTATAAAGGATAAAAAAAAAATTAAATAGAAAAAAATTAAACACCATTGTAAAACCATTAGCTTCCTCGCTCCGCTCAGAATCTAAAAATGGGATTATCCTGAAAATATACTGTAGTTTTTATTTCATGTTATTATTTTTTACGGGATAGAACTTTATAGATTTTAGATACCTATACGACTATAATTATTTATTTATTTAGCTAATCCATATTCAATATTGCGATAGGTACATAACGTATAAGAAAGTGCGTCATCTGCAGACTATAATAGCATACCTACACGTTTAAAAATATGAATGGGATAATACAATTTGTGGGGTTTTGTTCCGACTTTTACCATTTACGCTCGACATAACACCCTGAAAACTATGTGAACAATACCTAAACGCACACAACGGATTCTATAAGCTGTCGTATACAAAGTGTGTGATAAAACCTTATCTCACCCACAACACATCAGGATAAATACAGCGAGAAGAAAAGAAAACTTAAATTGATTTGTCCGTTTGATATCAAACTGCCATCGTGCCCACTTCGCCGTAGGTGTAGGTGGTTTTGGCCTGGTGGTTTTGGCGTCTATGTCGTCTGTCAGATTTCATCCCCCAAAAAGCGGGCGCCGTCATGTGTGCTTCTATAGGTATATATTCACGTCAAGCCAGAAGACAGTGGTAAGGCGGTGGCTGCAGTGGGGTCATTATTATATTTCCAAGAAGTGTGTCAGCCATACGTACACATAACAATTGTATGGGACCGATGATAAATGGTGTGGAGGGCACACTCACTCGTCGTGAATATATCACGAGTCAAGTGGCATCAGTAACACCAGCTCACAATGTATAATATTAACGTGCATATCCCTTTTTATATATATATATAATAATAATGTACGTATGTTTACCTAATAATATTAGCCGAAAAAATAAGATGGGAAAAAAGGAAAACATGGTTTCAGCATGAAGTATAAAAACGCCCAATGAAAAATAAATAACGTCGGAAACCACCCACGAAGCGAATTTCATGTTATTCTTTTTATTGCTTTCAACCCTAAAAACCAGCAGCTGACACCAGAAACCGCAAACACTCGATACGGTCATTATGTGTTATGTATACACAAATGTCTTTTTCTTGCAACCAGTGGCTATATTGAGTTATCACTGTTTTCCGTCATTAAAAATAACAAAAAAAAATCGCTTATGATTGGCAGAGAGTCCTCTGGTAGATGTATAAGTGGTAAAGTGGAAATGATAGTATGTATACATTATAAGTTATTATAAGTATTCAATGTGCATTGACGCAGATCGACTCGAGTCTATACACGATATTATTTATTGTATTTACCACAAGACACCGTCGCTGCAAAATACATCTGCTGTGCAATATTATACTTATATTATGCTTGCATCAAGATAAGTTTGTAGGTGCACGAGTGCATGACACGATGTCCAGTAACGATTAGTTAAAACGTTTGTATGGAAAAATATCAATAATAAAAATTCCAAGTCTCCACACAATGCACATTTTCTTTATTGTATTTGAGTATATTTCGATTCTTGTAATATTACGTACAATGATTTTGACATTAAGAAATGTTTGACAAAAAAATAAAGTTACAAAACAACAAGTATTCCAGTCAAGATAAACTGTATATTGTATTATGATTTATGATAAAAACTATTTTATATTGCGCTGGTTGAAATTTATTAAAACAGCTATAAAAGGAATAATACTTATTATTATTATTACAAAAAGCCTGTCTATTTTAGTGCAGAATGTATGGAGTTCGAAATACGGTTTCGGTGGAACAATAATTATTTGAATTTTTTGATATTTTAGAGTTAAATTATACACTTATGTACGCACCACTCAGGGTGCCTACCTGATAATAAACTACTCACATAATCACAAAAACTTAGCAATAGCAACTCATTTCCATGTCAGCTAGTATTTAATATTAATATTATGCAGATACATATCATATAATACAAACAATTATGACAAAACACAGTAATGTGAAGCATTTTTCTATCGTGATCCATTTTTGACAAATACAAAGATTCGCAAATAAAGAGATGGGGTGAGGTAATAAAATAAATAATTACATTTTGAAGGTAATTCAAACGGAAGAGTTACTTGGTGTTTATCATGGTTATTAGTTACACATGATACACCCACTTGTTTTTGATACAATCCAAGTTTTATAATGCACTTTGTATTCGTACCTATTCGCATGCATTTAATTTTTTTATTAAATCATTACAATGACCACCCAATTGCTTACATAATGAATGTCCTATAAAATAAAAATTATAATTGATGTTATTGAATGACTATGTAAAGTCATCATACATTTTGATCATAATTTTACGAGATCGTATGGATATAATTTCATTTTTATATTTGAATTAAAATATCAATAAAACTGTATATTTAATTTCGTAGCACGTGAATAAGTACACAAGTATATAATCTGACATATCTATTAGATTTACCTTCCCTTTAAACGCACTGGTAATTTACGCGTTAAACACGACACTCCGATAAAACGACATTTGAATTATATCGAAATAAAGATAGTAACCCTACACATATAGCTGCGTTTATGTTTTGACACTGTGTTTATTTATATGCTTCTATACAGCGCATGATCGGTCTCGAAACCCCATGGTTTTCTGGGTGTTGAACAGTTAGGTATCCCGTGAGATTTTTTTTTTTAATAGAATTGCTGGCATTAAATTAACTTATAAAAGGTGACCGTTTCAGGGTGTCACATTTCCCTTCTTTTATATTGTTGTAAATATAAAGAAGCAGCTCATGAATGTTTTAAGACAGCCTCTCTCTCTCATAGTCTCATTCTTTAATAATAATAAGTAATAACAGTCCAATCTAAGCCATCACACTGATAGTATAGGTATATACAAACCCGCGGTACAGCCGTTTCCCTATTACACCGTAGACGTCTGCGTAAAATTAATAACTCTTTGCTTTCTATTGGTGTTTCTAATGGGAAATTTATCCAACAATATATAATAAATTACATGATAATAACACCAAAAATGATATGTCTTTATTATGTTTATAATAAATACAAGTTTCTTTATATTATCTAACAATAAAACATTTTAAATATCATTTGAAGCTTTATTCTGAAATTAATATTACCTACTTAAATAGTAAAATAGTTAGGTATTATACTTATATTTTTACTTTATTTATTGCATTTAACTTCTTACCTATTGGCTATTACATGATAACAAATTTTGAGAGCATAAATGTAAATAATAATAATCTTATTAGGACAATGACGTAATGAGGAGTAGGTTACCTATTTATTAACTAAATCAATTTTATTTTCGTATCATAGAATTATCAAAGCTAGATAATTTGTAATCATATTTATTTCAGTTTAGTACCTATTTAATGTTATTAACTCCGTTTGTTTTAAGATTGATAATATACAAATTAAAATATAAGTAGTTAAGTATATTTATTTTCCTGCGCAATTAAATCACATATTATAATTATAATTTAAGACAATTTTTTCAAAATTAGGTAAAAACTTATTTATATTATATGTGTAAGCATAGTAAAATCTATAAATAATAATGTAGGTATACCCTTAAATGGTTACAGTCTATAGAGTAGTTGAAAAAAAATTTATTTATTTCGGAAAGCCTGACAAAATTGTAAGCATTTGGCTTGACGGATTTTAATTTTAAAAAACTGTTTTTGTTTGATTAACGAGTTTTGAAGGTTTTAATAAAAGTCATTTATAGTACTCCAAAATTGATTACTTCTAAAAAACGGATACTCAAAACCCCTCTATATTTTAATGATATCTAAGTAACTATTTTATACAAAAATTTAAATTGACTAAATTCATTTGTTTCTGTATTACATAATACCTATGCATATTTTCGTCCACAGCTTGATATAATAAATAAATATTACCATACCCAGTGCCATATTTATGGAAGGACAAATGGGACATTGGCACTGGTCCCACTCATAAGAGGGGCCCACCAACTTCCATCAAACAAAATTAATTGTATACCTTTTTATCATCCTTTGGGAAAACCAAATAGATATGGTTTTAACGAATGGCGGACAATTTCCCCCCGGACATTTTCCCCCCGACTGTTTTTGGCGTAGTAGGACATTTTCCCCCCAATATAAATTCGATGCGGACATTTTCCCCCCATTTTTTTTTTAAGTTTATTATTTATTATTTAATAAGAAATTATTTTTTTTCAGTAAAATATAATTTTTTTTTATAAATATAATCAATTATACTATAATTACCTATTATAGTAGATGTATATTTTTGATCAATTCAACTACTTGAAACAATAAAACAATAGTAATATTATATTTAAAAGATTGTCTAAATACAAAATAATAGTACCTACTATTTTTATGTCTTATTATATTTATGAAAAAAAAAAATGAAATTTTTAACCTATTTTACTTACCTATACACAATTACTTTACGTTTTTATTATATTTATGAAAAAAAAAATATGAAATTTTTAACCTATTTTACTTATTTCCATTTTTTCGTATGTCTTATTATATTTATGAAAAAAAAAATGAAATTTATAGTATACATTTATAAAGTTAATTGTAGTATATAATATAATTGATTATATTTATGAAAAAAAAGAATTAAAAAAAAAGGGGGGAAAATGTCCTACTACGCCAAAAACAGTCGGGGGGAAAATGTCCGGGGGGAAATTGTCCGGATACCGGTTTTAACGTACTTTGGGAAAACCAAATAGATTGGATTTTAGTTGGACATTTTGGTGGGCTATCAAATATGAGTTTTCCCAGAAAACGATGACCTTCATCAACTTTGCCGATTACAAAATCTAATTGCCGTTATTATAGTAATAATATTATTATCTTCGTAATACTACTATTGACGTTGTTGTATTGCGTAGTCACGTGATATACGTCAGTCGTATTCATTGTATATTATCTATTAATTGTAATTTGTTTATTATTTTTAATAATTTAAAATATCAAAAAAATAATTAAGTGGTTCTATGAAAAGAAAATTAAGGAATATACGTTTATTTATTAAGAAACAAAAAAAAACTACACCGTAGTTAAAATAAATTTAGGTTTAGAACTATAGTATCTACATCTACTATTATAGCGCACAATCGAAATGTTTGTGAAAACTGATTAGCTGAAATCAAATTTGACTTAAAACATTAAACTTAAAAACATTTAATTTGATATATAAGTGTAATAATCAAAAATTGCTTTTTAATTTGTATATTTTTATTGGAATAAATATTAAACACTAATTAGACGCATTGAAATAGTATATAGTGTTCTTGTATATTAAATAATCAAATTTTTAATAATACAATTTTATTCTATGATCCAACTATAGTTGCCTGTAGGCAACTAATTACATACGACATTAATTTAAAAATACATTATGAATACATTTTATTTTAGCATTGAAGAAAATAGATAAGAACAATTTGGAGCCCAAAGTTGTAAATTGTACTGGGCCCATAATGTGGTAAATCAAGCCCTGACCATACGAGTATTTATGCCAAAAATTTGGTTAGTATATTATATACTGTAGTTACCAAATATCTAACCTTTAAATATTGCTATTCACTTATATATTTTTGCACATGTATGTAAATATACATTGCTACCTTATGAAAAACTAAATGTAAGTTTTGCTACCTGAGTAAGTTATTAGAAAAATATTGAAAGAATAAAATAATAGTACCTAATTATACATAATTTACTATCAGTAATATACTCGGATCGATTATAAAATAATGATTTAAGTATTAACATCTATCTACATCTAATATTTTAATATGGTACAATGTACATATTTACAATGTACTTCCCCAGTTTAAAAGTATTTACTGTATGAACTTTAATACGAATATTTTCATAAATCTATGATTATAAAATAATTACCACTGCAGCGTCAAAGAGTTTATCGATTACGATATTATATTATTATGCATATATAATATATACATAACTAATTATAATTTGCCCGTTGACTGCTAGCTAAATGTTCATGAACTATTTATCATTAATTATTAATGAATCTACTTTTTATCGCACAAATATAGTTATAGATATCTGTGGATGCAAATATTGTAAAAATGTTTTTTTATATTTTAAAACGCGTGTAATTGATTTATTTTTCAATATTTAAGTACTTTAGGTTATCAATGTAGTCATAACGCAGTTATATGTACTTTTCATAAATATAAATAAAAACAAAAGCAAATTTATATCTTGCAATGTTTCATAAAATATGAAAATAAAACGCAATTTAATATTATTATCTGTTTATTCTAATAAATTGTTTTATCTATTGTTAAATACATCATTATTGGAAAATGTAACTCTCTCTTTTGATATAATGTATATATAATATATATATATATATATGATATATCAATATATGGTATATTAGTTCTAGGTATATAATGGTGTTCAGTAACATAATGTAATATTTTACTCATATACTATATAATTTATAGGTACATTGTTTAATACATTCATTAGCAATATTTTTAACCTATTTAGGCACAATTTATGTTGTGAATATTTATGTTATTTTTTAGTTTAATTCAAAAATTAATACTCCATGTATTTATTTTAGCATTTTATTTTTATATTGGTTGCCGCCAAATATTATATTATACTCGTAAAGCACCTTAATCATTTTAGGCATTTAAAATATTTTGTTGGTTTAGTTCTTTTTTAATTAAGTTTATAATTATTCAAATTGCAAATGTATAAACATCAGATGTACCTACAACATTATTTTAAATTATTGGTAAAAATGTTTTATCTTATCTTTATATTGCTAATACTTTTAAATAGCATATTTAATAGACTATAAATTGTTACTGTTGTATTATCCTAATCTTTACACTCGTTGAAGGCTACTAATTAACATATAATATCTAATAAGTGTTTTAAATAAATAATTATTTTTTATTGAATTTTAATCTTTTTATACGTATCCACTTTAGGAGAAAACTAATGAAACGTGGATTCAAGTAGACATTTTAATGAATTCAAATCTATTATTGACAATAGAAATTCAATATCTCTATTCCACAGTTTCTCAACCTGTGGTACGAGTACCGGAGTACCACTAGTGGTACGCGGAAAGCTTGTAAGTGGTACGCTAAGAAAATTTCCCTATATAAAAAAATTTTTATTTACATTTTTTTTTCTTTATTGCTTATTAATTATTACCAGGGCTAGGATTTATATGCATAATATGTATTATGTATGTTATTTTTTTTGTAGCGTATTATTACTCATTTGTTTTTAATATCCACTAATTGTCTAATATTGATAAAAATGAAATGCGTATTTTACTATTTTATAGTGCGACATTGCGTATATTATCCTAACCCTCCTTATTACTTAACATGTTTAAAATTATTATTTTGTGCTTTGATTAAAAAAAAAATTTAATTGATTTAATATTTAATGTAGGAATATAGTATAATGTAGTTATCTAGAAAGTTATAAGTTTTAAGCTTATAACCATTATGTTTTAGATACAACTAGTGAGACACTATACATATAGCAAAACTACAATTAAAGAAAATTCACTGTGAATAATTAATAATGAATAATTATGTGAAATACACTATACACACATCATGCCTGAGAGAATGATATAGGCACTCATGAGTAGGTACTATACTACTAACTCAGTACCTATGTATATAATAATTTACATTACTTTTACTACATAATAGGCATAAGACGTATTGAAATACGATCTCATAATATGCACGTGCGATATTGACCCTTTGACTTGTACATATACAGGTAATATAATATATAAAACTCAATTAAATGTAATCTGTTTATTATATTATTTTGTTTTGGTATACCTGTAATGAACATTTTACACAATAAGCATGTCACGTTTATAAAACGATTATTTATGTTTATTTTATATTTTTCTAATTAATATATCTGGTAAATATATGAGTATGTTAACTAAAACTCTAGAATGATAGACAACCTACTTACATAATAAATTTAACACAAAAGTGCTATACTCCATAGATATATATATATATACCTAATTTGATAATCACACGTCACACATACACACACACACACACACACACACACACACATTTTATATCAAGTGTAGAAAATGTCTTTTTCTGTGCCCAAAGCTTGCCTTTTTTAGCTTTGTTCCGTTTCTAGCTCTAAAACTTTCAATACGACAATAAATAATTGATAAATAATATATGATACATAATATATGAATAGGTACATAGTAAATTAGTAAGTACATGGATTATTTTTAAAAGATTCCAAAATATTAATGCATCAATTTATTTAAGTAACAAATTTATATACCTAAGTCATAATATTTTATACTTTATATTTTACAATCTTCCAAAAACCATACAGAAATATATAGCCTTTATATAATAAGTATAATTAATAGTATAAACCTACATTTTTTTTAATCAATGGGATAAAAATAATTAATCCATTAATGTTTTAAGGATTTTTAATATTTTAACTACCTATTATTAATAATATTAATTAATTTGTATCACTAAATGGTGAGTATCTAAATTTATTTAAGATGATATAGTTAAGCTCGATTTAGCGAATACACTATATAGTGATGACTAGCGTAAAGGTTTTGTGCATTTAAAATATCTAAATTCCATTGAACATAACACTATAACTGCCTACTTATATTATTTATTGACGCGTTGCCATTAATTTTATAAGAGAAAGAAATTCTGTATATTAATACACATTATTGCATATTTGCATACTTGCAAAATAGTAGTATAAAAAATGTTTCAAATAACTTAGAAATAAAAATACAACTACCAAGATAAAAATAAATAATGTATTAAAACAAAATAAGTAAAAATATATGTTTTTATCTCTTATAATTCACAGATATTTTAAACCTAAAATAGAAATATTCAAACTTAAATAATACATATGTTGAAATCAAATCATATTAGTTAATGGCTAAATAATATCAATGAAATCATTAAATTAAAGTATAAAATATGTTGCAACGTTGTATGAAATAATTTACTGATAAATTAAAAGCAAATAGAATTATATTGGTTTTTGTAAATGTGAGTTTAAACATTAATATTATACGCAGCGTATAATTTACATTGGTGGTTTTTATAAAAATTAGTTCATAAACCCATTTCTTAAACAAAAATAAACAAGTCTTTAATTTATGTGAATAATATTTTTCTTGAATTTAAATAAAGTATTAAAGAAGATATTAAAAACTAATTATAATACAATTATTTTTATTTAAAACAAAATAATTAAAATATAAGAGTAAAAAATTATATTGCATAAATGACTTTTCGGCCGTTGTATGCCTTAAAGGCTTCAACCGAAATTAGTTTCCTTCGTAATTTCTATCTAATAATTGTCTTAATAAAAGCATAAAATCGATATAAATTTATAAAGCACAATATAAATAAAATCTTTAAGCCTAAGGTTATAAAAAAAAGTGGTGGAGCTAAGTAAAATCTTATAATATTAAGTATTATGAGGATTTTTAAATATTCGTTTTTGTTTTATATTTTTACTCTCCGTGTCAATATTTAAACCATCAGTTTTAATTTGCTTTTTTTTTAAAAAATTGTTTTATTAGTTTATTTAATACGTTTTTTAATGTTTGAAACTCTATACGAAAGCTTTTGAACAACAATAGAAGTTGTAATAGCCTCGTGGGATTACTTAATTTGAAAATATTGTGTTCAATTGAAGGAACTACTTCATTGAAATTTGTTTTGAGACAATTATTATTCGTACATTTTATTACATGTATCGTAAATATTGATTTAAATTAATTTAATAGAATTTGGCGTATTGTTTTGAATCTAGTTGCAGGAATAGTAACATTTGAGTTATACTTAAGCTATATTATTTTGTAATGTATGAGCGTGTGCAACAATAATTGTAGCATAATATCTGTTGCATCGATTTTACTGCTTATAAGTTATAATTAATGTTTATAATAGTAGTTTAATCTGAAAAAATCATACATTTTATCCTGATAAGAATATGTATGTTATTATTCTATACAGTGCTCGACTGTACGCAGGGGGAGTGGGGGACAGAGTACCCCAACTAATTTTTCAGAAATTTTAGAGCACCCCTAATATTATTTTTAAGGGGAATGCACGAGACGCTTCATCATTCTGCATTTATATGAAAACCCTCGATATACCATTATAATTTGTCTTATGGATTATTTCATAACCTCGGATCTATAAATTAGTTAACTAATTATTAGTAAACTATTAATTAATTTACTTTTATTATTCATAGCCTTATTCTAACCCACAGTAAATACCTATGTCTTATATTAACCATTAACTTGTATTATTTTTATTTTAATTGATTATTTATAAACATTTTTATACGATTTAAAAAGGGGTAATAGCGGGTGCGGGGACATGGCCCCCGCGACTCAATAACGTTAATAAAATTCCCTACTTTAATTTTGCCAAGTCGAGTACTGATTGTATATATGCAAAAGTTTATCACAATTGTAAACGTTACTCCCACGTGATTAGTGGTACATTTACATAGGGAATAGGGATATATTATATTGATCATCAAGTGTCAATTCATCCCCTCATCGTCTACATATTTTATAAAAATATATATCATAATAGTTTCAAAAAAAATCTTATGAATAAATAAAAATTATCGTTTATTTTATTGTTAGTTTCCACAATTTGAGGATAAGAAAACTGCATCCACCCTCCATCACATACACACACACACACATCCATAGCAATAAAGCACGTATAAGTGCAGTATGTGCCTATATTATTATAACAATATTTGTATATATATGAACATCGCGCATAGTATATTATATGATATAAGGTAGGTACTTCGTCTGTATATCTAATATATTATTATTATGTACATTTGTATCTGTGTTTAACGTTTGTGCATTAAAATAGCAGTGGATTTAACCAACGGCAAACTTGGACCACGCGTGTAATTAAAAATAAACAAACAACGCACCGCCGTGGCGTTATAGGTCGAAATGGTCGGAGCTGGGGGGAAGAAGATGAGTGCGAAAGAGTTAAGTGTACGCACGTCGGACGACGAGGGGCAGAGGGGGAATCTAAATACAAGCGTGTGCAGCTCGCGCGAAAGGGGGAAAGAAAAAAGGGGGTGGCGCGTGTATAGAGTACTCGCTTTGTCGCCATGGCGACTCGACGGCGACGGCAACGACCACGACGACGACGACGACTAACGGTGAGAGAGAAGGAGAAGAGAGAGAGAGAGCAATTCACACTATACAATAATAATATTATAACGTCACAGACGATCGTGGTCGGGTGGGGCCGTGGGGGGGGAGGGGACGGATATTATGCGGGGGTGGCGAAAAAGCTGCGATACGCGCGCGCGCCGAACGGCGGCGCTAAGTGCAAAGCAATTTGAGCTGCGCCGTTACGGATTACGAGCATAATGGGTTTAGGCAAATAAACTAACCGGAAACTCATTCCGCCAGGGCGCCCGGACTAAAGCGCCGGAATTAACTCCCTCCGCGACCCGCGCCACCCGCTCGAACGCTATCAATTTATCCCGCCGACCGTGCGTACAAAGAGAATCCTATTATACGTTGTTACCGCTTTATCGTGTGCGATCGCACCACCCGTCGCCGCCCCTGCAACTATTATAATATATATAGTGTGATGTACGCGTATAATATCGTAATATATTATATATATATATGTGTGTGTAATATAATATATGCCGCCATGTTATTATTTCGAGCGCAGCACACAATATTGAACAGTTTAGAAAGTTACCACCGCCGTCGCCGCTTTATAATGATAAAATAATACCCGAGGCGCAGCGGCGTCGTCGAGGTGGTTGTACGTCCCCCGCGACAATTAATAAACGTAATCGCCGTGGCCATATTATACGGTTGCAGGTTATAACCATATTATTATTAGCGGACGACGACGCGCGTGACACGTCATATATACCGCGCGCGCGTGGGCCAAAACAAACATTTCCTCGTAATACCATTTAACGAGACGCCACCACGAAATCTGATTTTCCCAAAAACCCAATTTACTCGTCCCTAGGTACCCGACAATATTATTGTTATTATTAGTTGACCATGTTTAAATTATTGTACACCGTGTAAGACAATATTACTATAATAATATACGATGACCTGCACCTGCAGAAATAATTCCTTTTAGGCATATAAATATTAATACATAATAATATTATGTATTATTTGATGATACATAACGTCCGCCTATTCCTCTTATATATACCCTATGGCCTATAACCTAGATACATCTTATCTGTGTAATAATATAATTTATAATACAGTGGTGTGATTTGGTATCATAAATATAAGAAACTAAAATGGCACCTCTGTCATAATAAGGACTGTGTAGTTAATATAGAGTATAATATACTACAATGCAGAAACTATTATACCACTTAAGTCAGTGATTTAATTGAAAGAGTCCCTCTTATTTTTGAAAAATATATTTGAGCATGCCCTTTCTTATTATAATATTAACATTAAAATCTTCTGAAACCTACTCACATTTTTTTTGTTGCACATTTTCATCTTCTATCTAATATTTTCCATTTCGAGCACTACTTAAAGTTTTTCCATATACTACCTATATATTATATGAAACATGCGTGAGAGTCGTTTTTTGTTTTAAAATCACTTCGCATCGCTTGACGACTTAAACCACCAATAACAAATGCAGGAACAAATACGCGCTATATGCACATCACGTGGACAGGGGATTTAAAAAAAAAATATTTCGTCTGCGTGTTTCGTACGTAGTTTTTCGTTTCATGTCTCGTTTTATTAAAATGTTAACAAGGCGCGAATGAAAGTATTTCGCAAACCTATTGTATTTGCATTATATTATAAAGACGTCTCTATACGTTATAAGCACATTATTATCATATTGAACTCGGTTACGGCGTAAAAAAGACCGTATTATATTATATATTGTACAAAAATAAAATATTGCGTATACACTGCGATCGTCAGAATGCATCGTACAAGATAAGAGTCGCGTCGCATGTAGGTAGGTACCTGCGGCAGCTTTATAATAATAATATAATATGGGAACAGCCGCGTGAACGATATAAATCCGTTGGATTGTTTTAATTTGTAGAATTTAGTCTCGGGCAGCGACGTTTGTAATCTTCCAATACGATCGCACTATACCGTATCAAACCTATAGATATATTATCTCCACTGGTCCATTGTACGACTGCCCGCGCCGATGAAGTATGAGGCTGCTAATTTTTGTTTATAGCGCGAGCGACCTTATTATTATATAATATATTAATAAATTGTGCCTGGAAACATAAAAACAAACAACGGAATCTATACCTATAATACCCTTATATAAGTATATTACAATACATTGATTGCCCGAACCGCATTTACGTGTAAATAATAATTACATCTTCAGTTTGGTTTTTCACACTCGGTCTTATGTACCTATATACATCGCATAAACGTGTATACCTACCTACCAATATAAAATATATACGCCGTACGCGTATATTATCGTCGTGCACTCTATAATATTATTATACGCAATAATTATTTATCTCCGACCCAAATACGTTTTCTGTGTGTATATAATATAGTATGATATACGTACGCGGCCGACACAAATCATCTCTCACGTTTGTATAATATAATGTATAATATATTATACGCGCACGTAAGGAGTGTAAACATAAATTAATATATAATAGTAATAATAATATACTCGTTAGACGTGCGCGTGTGATTATCCTATTAACCGTTCGACACCGTAAACGGCTTATTATATTTTTAGGCCTGTTGGATTTTTTTTTTTTTCATAATCGTTGCCGGTACAACTATACATATATGGTTACCTATCGGATAAACACATAATAATTAATAATATCCAATACGTGCGCATTACACGTTAGGTCTCGGACGCCCATAAATTTGCGAGTTGTATGTGTTTCCGCGACAATTCGTGACCGCACGTCGTGCCCTCTAAATAGTAAATACATCATTATATATACTGCACATACAGATTACAGACACAACTCATTTCATACTTTATTGTACATTTGTACCTAAAACTCGTTTGTGTGTTTTTAATTTCATCACTTTTCATAAACGGTTTATTATAATAAGATTATTTTTTTCTTGGTTTTATTTTATAATTTTAAGCATACACATATCAAATCTCCGTCGATTTTAACAGTAATATCCATCAGCTGTACCTATTATTATTATATTATGCTGTTGTGTAATATTCTCTGACAAGTCCAACGGTCAACTCTACGGTAGTGTTCACCTCTAATAACAATTATACCCCCCAGCAAACACGAAATGGAAAAAGGTTACACCCCTTTTGAAAATTACATGTTCTTAAATATTGTAACTTAAAAACGCTTTGATTATACACAAAAACATACATATTCCATCATGACTTACGAGTTCATAATATATGAAATGAGCATATTATACACTATTTCGAAATTTTTCTTGAATACCAACGGAGAAAAAAATTGTAATATCGTGCGTATTCTACGGCTATAATAATATATAACATATTATTGTAGTCCAAGAAACAATGTTTAATTTCAACTTTTAAGTCTAGTACGTTATAATTATTAATTACCATGATTATTTCCCAATAGTTTATAGGTACCTACCTATTATTTAGTTTTAGAACACATGTATGTAACCAATATAATATATTATAAAAACATATTATTTTATTTTTTAGCTCCCTCGCTCAAATGCTATACAATTTGATATTTTCCATGAATACATTAGTGCAATTCAATTCTTATAATACAGCTCAAGATGCAGAACATTGAAATATTATTTATTTTGGGGCCATTTTTCGTACCTCTTACAAAATTATATAAATGTTTCTTATAATCATTTTTTTAATTAACAATAATATATTTTGAAAATTAAATTAAAATATAATAATATAAAAACTATACTTACATAAATAGTGGATACATCATATCATATTGTTGTATATTTTTCTTGACCTGTCTTTGTTTCAAAATGTTATGTGCTATAGGTGTTTACCAGGTACCCTGTACCCACCTACTATTAAAGCTATTACAATATTACATATAGTATTTGTTAGTATATGTTACATATTATAATGTACGGTTGACTAAATTTTAATAAGGCATGATATTTTAATATATTAATTTACAATAATAATATTATTATTATAGTAAACTAATACTGTAGCCGTCAGAAGCCGAAATTAGCGAATATATTGTGAGGCGTTCTATATAATACCTATTGGCGATAAAAAGTGATAAGCTGTAACGGGCACACTCGCCCCGCTGTGTATCATTTATATGTTATTTTTTCAGTGGCCTGTTAAAGATCCACACCTCCTGGCCTTGAAATTGATAAGTTTTCATTCAAGAATACTTTTACATATAATATAATATTATAATATAAAAAATGTATGTTATTTTATATATGCAGTGTTGTACTGATGTAGGTATATAAAAATTCAAAACGAATGTGATAAAATATTATGTTGATTCAAATTCGGCCTAATGCGAATGGTGTTATACTTATATCCCACCAAAAACATATATTATGTTAAATGAGAGCCAAGTTCAATACTATAATATATGGCTTGGTTGTTGACTTCAACGACAAAAGAAGTGAGATCTAAATGGGTGGCAAGTTAGGATAATATATTGAAGCCTAAGGTCTGACTTAGCTAGTTTTCATATACGTCGGACATATACGTGGACCATTGTTTTAAATTTTCAATCCTTAATTATGTACGTTGAACATTTTATAAATTTTAAATTATAAAATATTTATTGCATTTTAAATCTGATAAATTTTGTCAAAATTCGCACTTTAAATGCTTATAAAAAAAAATTGTACCTATGTATTTTTAATATTTTTCAAATTTTTTTGGTGTATAGAAAATATAAACATTCAGTAAAATTTTCATTTTTGTAATTTTTCTGAATTTTGTCAAGATTTGAACTTTAAATGCTTATAAAAAAAAAACTGTGACTATAAGGATTTTTAATATTTTTCAACTGCTATTGTAACAATATAGTAGGAGCCTCGTATTAAATTTTCAAGCTTTGTTTTACCCAACAAATAAAGTTTTATTGACATTCATATTTTTTTAGATTTTCTTGAAATTTTAGGGGGGGCTGCAGCCCACTCATTCACCCCCAATAAATACGCCCCTGCACCTCGAATAGAGAAAACGAACCTCAGAGAGTAAAATGATGTTTGTAATTTTGTGTTTTTTTTTGTTGTCCCGACAACCCGCGATGAAACTGGCGTCTCGAAGAGACGATGGCGGCGGCTCGTCGTCGATGTAATATATTATATATCATTATTATTATACGATGCTTCAGCAGTAGACTATGCTACGATGCAGATCATAATGCGCGTGTGTAACGGACCGTTTCTAACGCGTGCAAATCACACGGCCGTCGGTCGCAAACAACGCTCGGGAGAGACACGCGCACTGTGGATGGAGTATATTATTATACAATGTATTTTATTTTATTTTTGAAAATAAAAAAAAATAATCATCAATTTTCTGGGGAAAAAGAAGAAAACACGTCGAGACCATAATAATAATTTATCCATAAAAATAAAACGACGGACGGTACGGGCGTGTGATGCTGCAGTGTCCGAACAGTGTGCTCTGCACAAGGGATTAGTTCGTGTGGAAAAACGTTCGGTGGACTCGAGTGGTGTCGGAATATAATAATATAATGACCATCGGCGTGTAATGAACTGCCGATTTCCACCATACTCTCTTTCTAGCAGTTGTCCTCCACCGCCCTCAGACCGCGCGGTCGGACCTTTTTATCGCAACACGAAAATAACACATTATACTATATTGTACGCGAGAAATAACGTTTATATTATAATAATAATATGTACGGTATAGCATATAGTGTATATAGTGTACGGGTGTCGTCGTGTATTATATTATATTATAATATGTATACTATTATAATATGCGACGCCGATATACAGACGCGACCGTATATACAGCGGGATACCAGCAGCAGTCTATTATATTATTATAAATCGGCAGTTCTACAAAAGAATCGTCATCGATATTATATTATTTTATTATATATATATATATATATATACATAACTATAGGTATATACGGAGAAAAAACCTTTAATACTCGTCTCGTATAGTCGTATTCATATTATATTATATATTATTATATACTATTGATAAACTGCAGGCAAAACTATTATATCATACAATATACTGTTGAGTATATTGACGGATTCCGTATAGGTATACCAGAACGTGCGTTATATTGCTTTTACCACTTCATTAAATCGCTACTACCCCGTCGCATGCAGTCGTCTCCGTCTATCGATGATAAATATATATATATATATAATATTAAATTTTATTGTTGCACTTTTGTGTGTGTATGTGTTTGTCGAATAACATTATTGCCGCGGAGCGCCGCCGTCGCTCTGCCTGCCATTGTTGTACCGTCATTTTTATTATTATATACCTACGCGTTCGGGACTCGCCGCCGAAAAGGCATTTTTTCTCGTCCAATAGTTATTATTATAATGCGTGTGTAATTTTATTTTTTGCACACGCACAATGAATCGCGACAAACCGGTCTCGGAGAATTTTCACGCACAAACACACAGGGTTGAATGTAGTGGAAAATTGTGAAATAAAAATCACACTCGCACGCTGAATATCATATATAATATAATATTATACGTACGCATCACGTCATATATACGCTGCTGCTGCTGCTGATGATGATGCTCGTTGGGGACAATGATATTAATGGCCGCGTTTTTATTGAACTTAATTGTATTCGCGCGCGCGCAACACAGGGGCGTATTTGCGACAACTCGTATATTATTATGTCGTATCTATTATATTATGTACGGTGCCGCCACGTACAATAGTGCGTACCATATTATATTGTACCTACATATTTTATTCACGAGCATTATTATTATATTATATATTACGTTCGTCGAAATGTACCCGGCGATTATATTTCCTATATATATATATATACGTCACGATGTGTAGTTTGTATGCGGCGGAGGTGGTCTGCTCTGCAGAATCACCGACGACAACGAAGCGTATAGATACTTAAAATACTTATATATGTGTATACATGTGATAATATTATATATTACAAACACATGTATACGACCAGGTTGTACCTTCGCCTAACCAGGTATATATATGGCGAGTAGTGCAGCGTGCATTTTCCGAACGCAGTGGACAGTGTAATTTAAGCGTAGGTATAAACGACCGGAATAATTCAAAAGACGCGTTGCGTCGTTAAAAAGCACTTAAACCCGCCTCCTGTGTAGCCTGCGCGAGGTTGTAAAGGCCCCTTCGCGTTTTTTTTTTGTTTGACGCGGTACGTGGTGCGTAGGAAAATAAAGAAATCACTGGCCAAGATAATATTTTATAATCACAATATAATAAGCGAATATCATATTGTTATTATTGTCCTCGCGACTGCTGCAACGCGTACCTACGACCAGTGCCGCAAAAACCGGGTGTGCAGAGCGTGCCGCGCACACGGGCCCCAAGGTTTACATACATTTGGGGGGCCCCGGGGCCGGGCCCAAACTGGAGCAAACACATAAATTGTCTAAAAACGCAAAATTAATTACTCACAATAATTTTTTTTTTAAGTTTAAACATTAATGTAGTTGTATGTATACTAATATTTGATAAGTAGGTACCTATGTTAAAATAGGATGGTAGGTTTTTGACGTTTTTGTATATTATATGCATAGATATATATTATTAATAATATATATCTATGATTATATGATCAATGGTACTATCAATTTTTCCATAACATCTATTTTTATCGCGTCTATGCGACTATGCCTCTATGGGTCGTTGTTTGTCGAATTGTCGGAAGAACAACTGGGCACTGGCTGATAGTCGAAAACGACGACGGTTGACGAGTGACGACGCGCCATAATATAACTACCTAATGTTATTAGTGTTTATTTATAAACTATTAAAATGTCAATATGATACGACTGATACGACGACCACGACTGTTTGAGTTGCTGGTTTTGGTATAAATATAAAATATATTTTGTAATTTTAATGATGAATATTGACGATACCTACTTTTTAATTATTATGTTCTTAGCACTGAGCTTAATATTGACTTAGGTACTAGTAAAGTAGTAACTAACGACTGCTCGGAGTATCATCATTTATCAGTTAATTGTTTAGTGTTTAATTGTTTAAGGTTAAGTAAATAAATTAACTTTTAATTAAGTCAACTTATGATTTTATTGAAAAGTACCGTGACGATATTAGTAGTGACTTCACGCGTCAAATAGTCAGTCTTCAAGATTTTTTTCTTTCAAAGGATAATACCACTAATAACAGTGACATTAAAAAGATGACAATAAAAGATCTATCATTATTTATATTAAAAGAAAATCTATCAACTATTTTTCCTGATGTATTTACGGCTACAATGATATTCATAACTATGCCAGTCACTTCTGCTTCTGCTGAAAGGTCTTTTTCAAAACTAAAACGCATAAAGAACTACCTACGTAGTACCATTTCACAAGATAGATTATCAAGCTTGGCTTTACTTAATATTGAAAGGCTGCAAACTTCTGAAATAGATGTAGACAATATAATAATAAATATTTTTGCAAACACAAAAGCCAGAAAAATGAATTTTTTACATTTAAAATTGAATATTTTGTTTAAAAAAAATTGTGTAGTTTTAAATTTTGGGTTTATTAAAACCTTATAATAAAAAGTCATTTAAAAATTTAGGCAAGGCTGTTAATTTTTATACTTACTATAATAAGAGCAATAAGATATTTATTTAAACAATCAGTTATTTATTTTAGCTTATTCTATACCATTAATAATTCTTATTGTTCTCTTTCAAACAGATTGAATAAAATGTAGGAACCAAAAAAAATATATACATGTTACTATGTTAGTATACATAAAACCTAAAAATGTTGGCACTTATAGATTGTAATACTTACAATAAAAATTAATTTAGGAAGGGGCCCAAAAAAAATATCGCACACGGGCCCCTTACTATATAGTTGCGGCACTGCCTACGACCTATACCTATATGCGCAATATACATAAATTATACAAACGACTGCCTCGCGGATCTTACGAAAATAATATGTTATACAATAGCAACCGTTTTCGAATAATATTAATATTAAGTATACTGCGGTGATCGAAAGCGAAAAAAAATGGTAATCGATTTTTCAGAAAACTGACCTTTTTTTTATCGAGTCATTGCTTATTATAAATGGTTTTTTTATAGCTATATACAACTTATATACAAGCAATGCATTTTTTTAAACGTTCAACCGCGCTTTTGGTGTTTTTCGCCTTATTAAAGAAAGGGACTTGGAAATGGTAGAAAAGACAGTTTCAAGGTATATATTTAGTCATATACCTATATATAAATAGGTAAAGGTTAGTAGTATAATCCTATATGTATATAAAGTCTCCAATAGGTGTCTAAATATCGACATTTTTCAAAGTAACGCACAGTTAATTATTGGTGTAATTTAACAACTTCAACAAAAGTAAATAACTATTAACAGTGATATATTACTATAGTTACTATACTTAATATATATGTATTTAAAGTTTATACATATTATTATGTGTTACTAATAAGTAATAACTGATCATCTATAAAGGTACCTAAACTATATGTACATTATTTATTTATGAGTCTTAGAGCATTTTTGACACTGGATCTTTATCCATTGTCCATTGTTACATCGTACATAACATAAATTCGGTCCGGTGCTTCCTCGCAAACACGGATCTAGAAATGAAAGGTGGGAGGGCTAGATGAAATTTTTTTTATTATCAATCACTCCTAAATATCAATAAGCAATATAATATAATATGTTTTAATCATTGTATTGCTCCTCTAACCTCTTTACTATAGCTAATAAACTGATAATTAAAGTAGTAAGCTTTGAAATATTTTAAGTACCTCTAAATGGGCGATGGGCAGCATCATACCTTCTATCCGCGCCTGGTGCCTCATTGGCAGAATTCGGGTTAGAAGTAAAGTTATATTTTCTTCTTATTTTGATGTATATACTATATTTACATTATAAATATATGACCTTTCAAACAGGGTACAAGTAAAACAAAAATATTATAATTAATAGTTTTATTGATAACAATAATGAGTAGCTGAAGTGGATGAAAGAGAGTAAAAAAAATATATTATGTAAACATAAAACATAGTGCTATATACCTATAGTGCTAGGTATATGTGTCCTCGCACAAATATAAAAAGATAACAAGTGCGTACAATAATACTAATAAGTTAGCAATAGTAATAATAATCTATATTAATATGTAGATATTTTTATGAAAAATTGATTGTTTTTTATCGAGGCACTGCTTTCACAACACATTAGCTAACAAATTAATCAGATTATTCTATGAACTTTCAACCATCATTTTTACTTTTTGCCTACGTGCATATATTAATTTATGCTGAACTAGCTATTTATTCATAATTCATTCTATTTATATTTTATAATATAGTGTTCAGTATACACATAATTATGTAATTATCAGTCGTACTTTTAACGCTAATTAATTTGTAAGACAAAATAAATGTTAAGTGTTCTCTCCCTACTCCTAGTTTTTTTTTATGTCCGTTAAAGAGTTGTTGTTTTTAAAATAGATTTGAACCAACGTACGCACGTACCTAACGTCCTAACATGTATGCATACTATATTTACGGTACAATATAAAATAATTGGCGTGCCTAGTGCAAAGAATAAAGCGTATCGATTAATTTTACGAAAGAAATATTTATTATACGCACATTAACTTGTCTGTAAAATCTAATGTTCTGTGTACACATTAACGAAAATCTATTAATGTATACATACATTCATATTTCATCGTTCGTATATAATATATACTAAAGAAAACTCGATAATATAATTTGTATACGTTAAATCAGTCGACTTTTAATTGCACCATACGAAATATTTTTAGTTAAATTTAGATATACATTTAAACATCGGACGTTGAGTGGTAAATATTATGTAGGTACTTTAAGAACGTAATACATTTAATGAGTAAAATCTATCATCGCAATAATCGATTTGACACGAGCTACCAAAATATTATATTATACAAACGGTGTATGTCTATTAAGTGGTGCTCGCACCACAGTATAGACAAATAGAAATGATGAAAAAACTACCGTTGAAATTTGAATACCGTTGCATGCCATTATATACCACGTGCACTTACAATGTTTATTATAGTCTTAAAGTATATAAATATCTCTAAATCTTTATAAATCATAGTTTATAATACACTATACATGACTACATGATGTACCCCTCAACCCCTGCGGCAAGACGTAAGTAAATATGGTTATATTTTCTGTAAACAAAAAGCTGGCCAGAAAAACTACCTATATATACAAGAACCAGAAAGTATCCGGGAACGGAAGTCTGCGACAGTGCTGAGGAAAAAAATCTGTGAACTCGGTTGTAAGTCCGGACGTTAGATGGATTTTTTCCGAACAGCGAGTTGCTAATTTGACGGGCAAACAAAAACAACGACGATAATATTATAATACTATTAATTATTATTATAATTAATTATATTATATATATTATTTAAGTATATTATGAAGTAATATTACGATGCGTACGGTACCTATATTATAATACAACTACTATAATATTATAATAACATTATGTGATATGACGTAGCCCCTGCACGCATGTTATAGCTCCGACCATACGAGTCATGCGTGCGGGGGAACCGTTTGACAATAAAACGATTAAGAACTTAACCGCCGGGGAACTATATATATATTATTATATACGCATGTACATACATTATCATTATTACTATATAATATATACATAATATGTAAGTATATAACTGGTACACGCACACACACACCGTGGACAATGGGTTACATGCTGCATCGCCCTAGGGAAAACAAACTAAACGCCGCAGAATCACAGCATATTATTTATATTGTAGTCGGTACCTACCACACACACACACACGCACAATGTCGTCTACACGTCCGAGTGTGTATGATGAGAAGGGTGAGCGAATTGGCCTATCGTACGCGTATTTCAGACGACGCGCTCTGCCCCGCGCTCAAAACGCCACTCTCCCTTTTCGTCGTTTATAAATGATAATAATAATAATATATATTCGTGTAATATGTGTATTATAATAGGTACAGCTTGTGCAGTAGTATACGCGCGGAGGAGACTCCCTGAGCACATTCACACGCCATTCAAACGCCACGTTAACGAGATCGTATTTATACAGTAATAAAATATAATTCTATCTAGAGCGTACATTGTATGTATTCACTATAATATTATATTGTAGTATTGTACTCGTTTTATAATATTATAATTTCCGAGTTAAACTAATCGTTTATACATGGCATTATTATCTATATTAACAAAAGGAAATGTGTGTGTGTGTGTAGTTCTTAAATTCGGTACATAAGTACTTAATCATCATATAACCGAAGATGTGCAAATCGAATCCAATTTCTTAAATTTTGCAAACATAGAAACTCATAAAGGAATTTATTGGTTCACTATATCATTTTTTATTCATACATTGTTTCCATTGGTTACAGAAAATAATATAGTTACTATGATAAGAGACAAACAATTTTTGCATGTAGCCATGTAGCCATGTATGCTTACCATACATGTTTTTTCGTAAACGGCTTCAAGGATTTCGTCTGATTTCGTAGGAGTTTTTTGATACAAACAGAATTCATCGGTAAAGCCGTAAAGGTCTCAACTCCGATATAATTCAAGTTTTTGAATAGTGCTGTAAATTAGAAGCATAACACGGTCACCTTGGAAACCGCTGTCCGCTATAATTTTCATTTTTTTCCGGACACGAATTTTGTTTTCAAAAAAATATTTATAAAAAGAAAATAAAGTAAAATCAATAGAATTATTTCGTTAATTAATTACCGAAGCGAAGCACGGTATGTGTTGAACAAACAACATTATTTTATTTTATTTTTAAACTTTGGGCAATGTCACGCCATAATATAATACACCCCTAATTTTAGTTTAATAACCAAATTATAATTTTAAGTTTTAACATTAACAAGCAAATTAAAAACCCGAGCTATACGCTCAGTCACCCGGTACGATCTGAAGCTTGGTTAAAGGGGGGGCGAATTTTGAATAGGAATATCCATGAGTAATATACAAGTACGATGAGTATGGTCAAACCTGGTGGGTGGAGGGGGTCACCACCCACAGAAATCCGTATATCAATCCGGATCAAATTGTATAATCCGTATACTATAAAATTATCAGTATACATTTTTTCAACCCCTCCCCCCACCAAGAAAAAGCATTTCCTGCTGTTGCCCCGGCAATGAAGACTTGACCGTAGTTCAAGTAATTTATGGAAAAAGAAGTACAACACTTAAAATTAATTGTAGGTACCTTTATTTGTTTTAAATAGCTATAACAATATATTGTTCAAAAATAGGTATAATTATAATAATAATTGTACGTTTCTTTTTTTTTTTCATTTGCAAATCTATTAAGAGGACGCTACACCCGCATGTGTTGTCTCCGTCTTACACACGTACGTCATAGACAAAACGCGTTTAGGCAGTCTGAGTATAACTTGCTCAATTTTGGTTCTAGAGTAAAAATGCCTATTATGAAATTGAATTGTGATAATATTTCTAAGGGCAAGACGCTGCGGTTTTTCCATTATACCCAATATAACGTTCATTATATCGTTTAGAAATAGAAAAAATTTCACCATTTTTAAAATACCTTTGACTTTTAAAAAATTAAATTTTTTAAAAAAACCGCAGCGTCTTGCCCTTAGAAATATTATCACAATTCAATTTCATAATAGGTATTTTTACTCTAGAACCAAAATTGAGCGAGTTATACTCAGACTGCCTAAACGCGTTTTGTCTATGTCGTACGTGTGTAAGACGGAGACAACACATGCGGGTGTAGCGTCCTCTTAATTACTTCTTCTATGTTTACAATAATATCTTTATGCGTGTGCAATAAAGCCAAGCCAGTCAGCCTATGTTCGCTCATTCGCGATCTCAACCATGTTTTTAATCTACAAATTAAAAACAATAAGAAATAAGCAAACATGCAAAGCATTTCGGAATTTAGATGCAGATATTTTCATCTTAAATTAAAAAGCAAAATTTTATTTTTATCATTAGTTATCTGACCTGCGCAAAGTGGAAAAACTGCGTTCAGCGGAAGCAGTACTAATTGGCAAACTAGCAAGTATAGAAATCAAGGATTTAATTGTTGGGAAGATTATCCCACAACATGCATCCAAAGTATCAAAAACATTTTTTGGTAATATATCACCTAAAGCGGAATGAAAATTGTAATTCTGAAATAGTCTTCACAATTATTTATGTTATTCGGATTTGATCTATTTTTTTGATGAGCTGACACCCTAGGCATTTTCAAATGAATGTCCAATTCATCCATCAACATTTTGCATTCATTATAAATAAATAATCACACTATCACAGATAATTTCTATGTATAAATCATAGATATATTATATTATTAATAATATAAATCTATGGTATAAATACTATAAATAAATATGTCATTGTCTGATAAAGTTGTTATCATTGTTATCATGAAACATAAAGAGAAAAATAAAATAATTATTAATAATTATTAATTTATAAAAATGTATTGTGTAATGTGTAAATCTATAAATCGAAAATATTAAATAAATCTGTAATAAAAAAAAAAGCCCAAGGGGGGGTGATCGCCACGTCGCCCCCCCATAGATCCGCCACTGCCGGTACTATAGTTATTATGATTCGATAAAAAAGTTAGACCTGTATATTATATTTGGCCAAAACAACCCAAATAACTGTGTTGAAAATCTAAAATTAACAGAGCTTATATGAACTAAAAAGGGTATTTAACCCGTAACGTAGATTTACCAAGGGCTTTTAATTTGTCACGGGTAACTCCATGCAGAATCAGGCATCAGCTATCTATTATATAATATAATTTTACCAAAGCGATCATACATTAATAAAATAATCATATTTTTAGTTCAACTAAGGATTAAGTTACATCAACCGACTTTAAATTAATTATCTTATTCGATGATTGACGAGTAAGATAATTTTTTTCTGGTATATATTCATAGTGGATTTTTGATTACCTATTTTATCGTATTCATAATTGCTATAATTATTAACATTGCTTTTCCAAAAAACAATAATGATAATAATTTTGATTTAAAGTTTCGTAATTTTTATTCCGTTTGGTATCTTACAGTCTGCATTATATATCTCGTATCATTTTACTGTTAACTGTTAATGTTACTGCCCAGTAACTTGTAATATTTTATACATCTATTATTTATTAGGAATTAGGATAACCATCGAGCTCAGCACTTGTACATATAATATACGACTTGCGATTTATTTAAGGGAAACGCCGTTTCATGGAGTACAACGCATATAATATACAATATATACATATTATGTATAATATGGTATTATGGTGTTTGCTTTCGGAACAACTATAATAACTAACATTATTTTTCTGAAATCGTTTTTTTTTTTGACGTTACTCCGCGATCATTTTCGACCGGTACTGTTGTTGTTGTTGTTGTTGTTGTTTTTTTTTATTAAACGAAATGGCCATTAAACGTATATTTAAAGACGATAGTGCCGTCGTATTATATATGGTTACCCATTGTTTTTGGCGCATGATTGCATGAAATGCAGCCGTATAATTTTATAATAGAAACCGAACGCAAGTGATCATTAAATTTCTCATCGGTAGCCTACTTTCACGAACATATATACATACATTACACATACACACACACACACACAAACGGTATTTTAAATAATAATGGCAGTAATAATTATTAGACACCGTCGATGGCGACGGGGTTTTGGCAAAGTGAAAAAGCACGTTTCCGCGACCCTGTTCGTTTAATTGCGAGACCGTATGGTACGGCGAAACCCAAACATTTCAGTTTTTAATAGGTATGAGTCGAAACAACGACAATAATTGTTACTCTGCAATTCCCATTATATACGTTTAAATGTTATTATATTATGTTCACGCGGTGTTTATTTTTCTTCGACTAGTATGTTTTTTTATGACCATTGATTTGCCTCCTCGTCGTTAAACCAAAAAAAAATCTCCCTGTCGAGTTTTTCAATACCTAACAGCATATAATGCCATAATTTTATACCTATTACATAATCTATATATTATGACGTATAATATTTAAATTATATATTATTATAAAATAATACATTCTGCAATGATTATTCTTAACATTCCACCACGTGTCCACGTCCACATACCTATATTATATTATTAACTCCCTATAATATCTATTTTTTACACTAGTCTATTTTTAATTTTATAACATATACGAAATGTTAGGCCACCTAGGCACGAGTACAAGACTTATTATTTTACCGAAATCACATATAGTAGCAATTTGGACTAAGTGAAGCTGTCGTCGGTAACATAAGTGATCTGGTAGCAAGAACACGTGTCGTTTTACAAATATATATGTCATGATGGACCCGCGTGGTCATGTGTGGGTGGCTTTTACCGTCGTATAAATACTTGTCAAGCAAAAGTGATACATAATTTTGCCGATAAACAAACAAACAGTAAATTATTATACATGCACGAGTTACGTACATTATAAGTATAATGAATAATTTGTTTATATTTTCATAAACACATATTATAGACTGTATACTGTATACTATATGAGATTAAAATAATATTTTGGTAAATTTCAGGATTGTTTCACAGATGCGACTTAAACATAAAATTACTTATTAGTTATTTTTTCCGCCAAGTACAAGTAGTACAACCAATTTCATAACCATTTCCCTATTTCATAAGAATTTGTTCAAAGATCGTATTAATATGATCACTTTTATTGCATTGTATTATACAATGCAATAAAAAAA